>CAHIKZ030000779.1:4540000-4752500 GCA_903632075.3 Acanthosepion pharaonis | reverse complement strand
GAAACTATAGTGGTGTGAAAGTGTCTGAGGCAAAGACACAAGGTTAGAGCTAATAACATTTTTTAGAGTTTATCAAGAATCTCTAAATTTATAGCAGGAGCACCAGACTAGATGTGGCAATCATATTCAAAGCCTGGATGAATGGTAGACTTCTTACAAACATGTAAGATAGATTCTGGCGAGAGAAATTGTCTAGCATGACACAATGAACCAACTTTTCTAGCATTCAATATCTTTCCATTTCATGATGTCAGCGGAAAAATGTTAGCCCGAGAAGAATATAAAAAAGAAACATCTGTTTCAATATTTAAAAAGCGAACTATACTTCCCCCTACCTAATTGTTTATATATGCAGTACATATCCTCAACATGATGAATACAAGCTATTTCTACAGGCCCAATTGATAACAGAGAGTATGTCACCCTACCGAAAAAATATATTAGAGTAAACGAAACCAACCATGAAATTAAATATTTTCTTTTTATTCATTTTCCCCTTAAGATCGATTGCAACAGATATTGATGCAGGGACGAATTTTTAGCCTAGGGGCAGGCAAAAATTGCCTTGGTGGAACCCTTAAAAATGAATGAGAGTACTGCAAAAATTTTTTTTAAATTTGCAAATTCATGTATTTTATTTAAAAGGTAATATTAACGTAAAATCTTTAAAAAATTGATAAAAATAAAAAAGCTTTAAAATCAAATATTTTTATTGACAAACTAGCATTAGAGCCCAGTGTTGCCTGGGGATATAACAGTAAGAGATAGATCAAGTATCCACCATCATAAAGACTGAAAAATAAAATTGACAAAGATTATTGTTTAAGGTTGACGGACACGCATGTCTTAATTAGTTTTTTTTTTTTTTTTTTACGAATTGGTCAAACCCAAACAAAAACATTATTTTCAATCATTATGAATCTCTACCGATTGAATAGAATTTTATTATAAACAATTGTCTTGTAAATGGAATTTTTAAAGCATTCTGAATGTAAAAATAAAGAAAAAAAGTGTGCAAGACAATAAGAAACACTACATGCCAAAAAAAATGAAGTTTGTTGAAATCGGTTGAAAAATGTAGTAGCCTTTCTGTAATCTTTTTTAGTTTTACAATTTATGATTTTACTTATTGAATACAGTAAAAAAAATTGCATATTTTGCTTGTGGTGATTCATAATTAGAATTTGATTTGAATATATTTTCCACTGTTGTTTCTAATACAAAAATATTAACTTTATTTGGGTTTATTAATTATGATCTAACAAATCTTATTCATTTAGTAGCCTTTCTGTAATAATAATCTTTTACAATTTATGATTTTACTTATTGAATACAGTAAAAAATTGGACACCATGTGTATTTAAAGTAGTTTCCCGTTCCGGTTATTATTTTTAGTTAGGACTTGTGTATGTTTAGATTTTATTATCTTTCCCTAAAGATAAAGAATTTATTCCGATGTTTGTATCTGTACAATCAGTAGAGATCGTTAGATTATTGTTTAAGGTTGACAGACATGCATGTCTTAATTAGTTTTTATTTTTTACGAATTGGTCAAACCCAAACTCAAACAAAAACATTGTTTTCAATCGTTATAAGTCTCCCGATTGAATAGAATTTTATTATAAATAATTGTCTTGTAAATGGAATTTTTAAAGCATTCTGAATGTTAAAAATAAAGAAAAAAGTGTGCAAGAGAATAAGAAATACTACCTGCCAAAAAAAAAAAAAAAAAAGTGAAGTTTTGTTTTATCGGCTGAAAAATATAGGAAATCATTCCCATATTTAAAGGAACCCACACACACAAACAACCCGATGTGAGTTGTCCCCCTTCCATTTTCACGATGTCTCTTAATCGTATTTTTAAATTGATTTTGTGCAAAAACAATTATACACACTGGTAGGTACTTGTATCGGTAACTTAGTGAACATTTAAAATTCATCAAATCCATTAAAAATCCGGTATTAATTATTGTTTAAAAAAACAAAAACGAAAAAAATAAAAAAACACTAGACTCGTAATAAAAATCCAGTTTCTACCTACAACCCATTACCGCCTAACACCCTAAAAATAAGAATAAGATGGTGGGTATTCTATGTTTTGGTCTTCTATGTGCTATATGTCCCTTCACGACGTGAACAATCATGTCTCTCCACAACTTACTGTCCTTTGTAGCTCTCTGAGTAAATTTTGTCTTTTTGCTATCCATTTACACGAGCTCAGGCCATCTCGACGTGGTGTAATGGTTAGCAAGTTTGTTTCGTTAGAACAATTACAACTGAGTTGTAAATTTGATCTTCACTGGGTGTCCCATACTTTCGGCCTTGTGCCATTAGAAAGCCACCATTTACACAAGCTTGTTAAATAGGTTTTGCATTGTCTGTCTATATTTCTGAGATGAGGTATTATGTACATTATTTACATTATTCGGACTATTTTCCTCATCTTTGTGCATATGTTATCCCAACGTTTTGGCCGTTGTTCCAGCCTTCTTCAATTGGATTTGGAATATCCAAACTGAACCCATTTGTTTTTGTTCACTGGGCTAGACTGTTCTGCTTCTATGTGCCCATGTTTTATGGATGGATTATCACTTATCTCCTGTTAATTTCCCTCTCCAAGTTCTCCACTGTGCCATGTGTCCTTGAACTCACCTCAAGGACACCTGTTACTGGATCTAAAACGTTAGTTAAATCACAATTGACAGGACCAAAATTAGTGATTCAACATCGGTTAAGGCAGTGGAGAACTTTCAGAGGGAAATTAACAGGAGATAACTGATAACTGACATCCATCAAACATGCATGTGGAACTAGAACAGTCTACCCTGGTGAGCGAAATAAAAGGTTCACTTCAACATTCCAACCACCTGAAGAAGTCCGGAGCGCACAACGGCCGAAACGTTGTGATAAATATGGCAACAAAGATGAGGACAATAGTCTGAATAATGTAAATAATGTAGGTTTTGCATTGTTTTTCTCTGTCCGTATTGCCATCAATATGTCCTGTGAGTGTCACAGATTCTAAGCTCTCTTTCCTCATTATGTGTCCTAAAAATTTCAACTATCTCTTTCTGATGTTAAGTCTAAGTGTTCTTTTTGTTTCCATTTTCTCTAAAACTTTATTGTTTCTCACATGTTCAGTCCATGGTATTCTCAGTATCCTTCTGTAGAACCACATTTCTGTTGCTTCAAGTCTCTTTATCTGTGAGAAGAAAAGTTTTGGATATGAAACTCCTGCTGATTAGGCCGACATAGCACAAAGATAATATCCAATTATGCTTAAAATTGGAGCATATGTCATACAACTCTAACTTAATAGAAGGTTACTGCTAAGTTATGAAAGAAGAAACTCTTAGTATAGAAATTAAAATCTTATAAATATATAGCAGGAGTACTAGACCAGATATGGTAGCAATATTCAAAGCAAGGATGAATGGTAGACTTATAAATATATAAGATAGATTCTGATGAAAAAAATTGTCTTGCATGACATAGTGAACCAACTTTCTGAGCTGCAGATTTAGCAATAAATTCAATATACTCTTTCCACTTGATGATGTCAGCTGAAAACATTAGTCTGAGAAGACACAATGAGTCATTCTCCTGGAGGTTGGCATCAGCCATGCTGATGGAAGGTAAAATGGGTTCTTTCAGATGATTAAATGTTTTGTTTTTGAGGCACTAAAATTAACAAGCCATGCCTTGTCCCATTTAACAACAGATTGTAATATCGACATCATTTATTTCACTTGTGCATTTGATTAAATTATTTTATAGTGAAACGCTTTATTCTATCTCTCTCTCTTTTTATCTTTCCAGGTGCCTGAAATGAACCAGGTCGTTGAAGCCAAAGAAAACAAAGAACTGGGAATAATTCAACTATTTATACTGCAGAATATTGGAATGATTGTTGGTTTTGGAATCATTTTGATTATCTCCCTTTATGCTGAAAACATCAAATTCGGCTCCTAACGGCAAATATCTTGTTAGTGCCTGTCTGTATGCGAGAAAGAGGGATTTTGTTTGAGTATAAATAGCATATATTTTTATTTACCATTTATTGGGGGCAGGGGGTGCACTGGTTGGTCCAAATCATGTAAGGTGTATGAGAAGCAGCAAGAATTTTAAAATTAATAGTTGGTATTAAACAATGATTTTTTTTTTTTAACTACACGTCAGAATAGTATTTGAATAGAATGTAGAAATTGAATTTTTTTTTCATCAGTTGAACTCACATATTCACCATTTTGTACTGAATATTAACAAAAAAAAAAAAAAAAGACAAATAAGAAAAGAAAAACAAATCTGTTTTTACTGCTGAATAAGTATTACAAAGAAACAGCAAGTTCACCTCTTTCATTTATTTTTTTTTTCTTTTAATATATGTGCCCCAAAATTTAACTCAACTGAGTTTCAAATCCTGTTAATGGCGTGACATTTGCAATATTTATTTTCATTCTTTGTGGGAAGATGCAAAGCAGGAGAGGGGGTAAAAACTATTAGTTGTTATTACTGGGTTGTGTTTGGAGCAGACAGTGGTTAACAGCCACTGATTCTACCACCATTTTCTTTCTTTCTCTCTCTCCTCTTTCATTTCTTTTTTTCTCTCTCTCACCTCTCTTTCACTTCTTTCTCTTTCACCTTCTCCTCTTCTCCCTCTTGCCTTCTCCTCCTCCACCTTTTCTCTCTCTCTCGTCTTCTCTCTCACTGCTCTATTATATCCAAGCCCCACCCTTACTGTGAGTTGGTTGTATATGGTGCTGTAAGCACCATGAGTTGTGTCCTCTTCTACAATGGGCTGTTGAGAGAAAACCTACTTAGAGTAGGTGGCGCTGACAATTTGCATATGAACAATACTAGGTAGGTATTAGCCAATAGTCAGCATGGGCCTGGGACCTCAATTCTCTGTTAAACTTACCTTCTTACTCTCCTACATAGCCAAAATTTAATTTATTATAATTTGCAAGGGGGTGTCTTGATATTCCCAACACAAATTTAGACAAATACTAATCATTACTAAGTAGGCTCAATCATTTTGACTCTCTTCCAATTTTTGTATTCTAAAGAAATAGCTGATGGAAATAATTGAAGCTGTTCTTAGTTATCATTAAAATTAAGGTCTGTTATTTAATGGCACTGCTCAGAAAATAAGTATTTTCAGTTTGTCTAAGTTAAACTATATTTTAAAAAAATATGAAAGAATTACTTTTACATCATCTCATATTTTATCTCTTCTCTTTCAATAATGGTCTTGTCACAGTCTTAAAATTCTTAATATTTCATACTTGTCTGATAGATTTTTCAATGCCCCATTTTACAATTCTTCATATTATTGTGGTGATGAGTCATTTGCACTAAATATTAACCCTTTCGGCAATGTTTAACCTTTGTGCCCAAAAGAAAAATGGTGTGTCAAAAGGACAATTATTCTCTGGACACTATACACTTTTGACTTCCTCAGCAATGTTTATAAAAAAAATGTGAACCAAATACAATACAATATTTATTATTTACCTTTTACAAAAAATGTGAAAAAAATTTTTTATTCAAAAATTTATTAAAAAATGTTACAAAATTATCAAAATCTATAAAACAAACACAATGCAATATTTATTATTTACCATTTTATAAATAACTATGAAAACAAGTTTTTTTATTCAATCTAATAAATAAATGGTGTTTAACATCTTTTCTGTCAGTTCTCAAGAATAAAGAAAATGTATAAATCCACTTTCATATGTTTGGGTTTTATGAATATTTTAATCATTGCTTTTTAAAAGCAATAAACCCTGCTGAGGGAGTCAAAAGTGTATACAGTATTAGCAGTGTCATGGGAATAACTCTCTTTTTTGTTTTTGTTTTTTTGGACAGCATGATGGTTTGCTAAAATTTCTTTTAAAGTTGCCTACCAGTTTGATTCATCAGTCAAATACTTTGATATGTCCATATTGAGAAAATTGTCTATAATCATTTTAGCATTATTTATAAACACAACAATGAATGAATAATCCTGATGTATATGTGTGTGTGTATATGTTTGTAGGATGTCTAATAGTATCTGAAACCAAAGTGGAGAAACTTTTTAACAACCCATTTTGCCGATGTGACGTGTTGGGTTCAGTTTCAGAAGGAAAGACCTTGCTGAAACATCCAGAAAGCTAAAAATAAAAGAGTATATAAGCATTACCACGGATATGTTAAATAACACTTTAAATGCACTGGTAGTTCACCTTAATACATCTGACCAAAATTTCAACTTAATAAATGTCAGTCTGATCAAGGGAGACAAAAATTCACTGAGAAGAAAAGGCATTGAAAGTGTACTGATCTCACAATTCTCAATAATAAACCTAAAACCAGGACCATACATAGTATCATTGCAAAAGCAATAATAGCACATTGCTATTAGAGAAAAAAAAAACAGATCTAGTAGTGGACTGATTTAAAATCCATCAGACATTAATGGCATACATATATATATATATATATATATATATATTAAGACTTGTTTCATTAAACAATTGAGACAAGTTTTGTTTACTTATTCTTAATAGGATCCTCTCATATTTACGGACAACTTTCTTAGTATCTTTATTAAAGGAAGAAAGAAAATTACCATGTTGATGTATGTCAATTTTATTTCCAAGTACTTCCGACATTAGCGCAATGCCATCTTCAGGGTCTTGTTTTTGCTAAGACAAAATTGCTGTGTTCATCTGAAAATTAAATTTTTTACTTGTGATGTGAAAAACACTAAACTTATGCACTGTACAATTTTTTAAATTTTTATGATGTAAACATACATGTGCAGTAACATCAAAGGAAGTAACTATGTTATTGAGATATTGACCTATTTTGAAAAACTATTTAAAGTTTTTAGTTATAACCTAGATATTTTAAACTATCTACTGTAGACATTTTAAAATATTCATAATTAATTTTAATGTCTACAGTAGATAGTTTAAAGTATTCATAATTAATTTTATTAAGGGTTGGTTTCAATTTTTTAACATAGATAACTCCAAGAATTTTTACTTTATGTTTATTATTTTCATGAAAAAGTATAGATGTATTTTCGACATGTGGACAGGCATACTGTTAGAAATATAGTGCTGTTAGAGGCATCATTCATATGAAAACTCAACCTTCTAGACAATGTAGTTTTAATGTTGGAGATACAGCCTCCCAAGGGACATTTAAATTTATATATAATGTTGTTTTTTTTTGCAACATGTTAATTAGTTGAGAGGAGTCATTAGGAATGATTAAATTGGATATATTGAATATAGTATATAATTAATTTTTTTTTTACTAGGACCTGTGGTGGATATATTAGTATTAGCTTTTTTAGGAAATTTTTGTCCTGTTTATAATTAGAATGTATTTGATTGCGATATAAAAGATTAATATGTTTAGGATTATTTGAGGCAGTATTATATTCTATTTGTTTTATATTAAAATTTCTAATAGAACATCTTATTTGTTTGTCAACAATATAATTAGGGAAGTTATTAATAAAAATTTGTTTTATATTTTTTAGTTCACTGTAGAAAATCTGTTTCTAGATGAGTTATTTTTTGCACGTTTTATTAATTAGGCTTTTCATAATTGGTATTTTATAGTAATTTGGACATTCACTGTTATAATTAAGAGTGCACAAATTTATACTAGTAGGTTTTTGTATTGAGAGATAGTGAATTTATTATTTGTGTTTATCAATATATCTAGAAAAGGAATTTTATGACTATTATTAAGTTTGCATGTAAATTTAAGGGCTGAATTATTTTGGAATTAGTGTGTGTGTGTATATATATATATATATATATATATATATATATATATATTATATATATATCTCAAAGAAACACTTTTTAATCTCATCTCATCATATCTGATAAGGTAATTTAATTTATTGCTCCTCTTATCCTCAAAAATCCCAACACATTTCCCTTACATACAGTTTTGTCTTTCATTCCAGTCTGAAGAAACAAAAAACCAACACACATTATCTCAGCAAAACACGTTTAAAAGCTTTCCACTTTCTCATCATCTCCAAATATATATATATATATATATATATATATATATATAGGTATATAGGGTGCAGGAGATATACCTCCCACATAATACGACATTCATTGCAATGGTGTCTTTATCTAGCTAATGTCTTACCATTATGTAGGAGGTATTTTTGTCAAAAGCATTCTATTTTTGGACTTATATTAATTGAAAATGTTCCTTTTTACACTATTTATTTTTGCAATGGAATAAGATCATTCTAAATTTCAGAATTTCACTATTGCCCATCAAAATGACTGGAAGAAAGCGATCTAAAAGCAAGAATAGAAAAGAAAGCTAACAAAGTATAAGCAAAATAGCTCCAGTTTGTTCAACTTAGAAAACTTAACATTACAACCAATGTATTCTAAAATAAAAAAGGACAAAATGAAAAATACCCAATTTGATACAAATACAATTTGAATATAGCATCAAAATTTATATTATTTTTATTTATTTGTTATGTAACTAAATACATAATTGTCAAATATGTTTCCATAAAACTTGATATTTTCTGTAATAAATTCTTTATTATTGTTATTATTTTACTTAAGTGTAAGGTAGTCCTACATTTACAATTCCTTATGACTAACCGTGAAAAGAAATGTTGATCAAAACTGCCTAAAACCTTTAAGTGTGTATTACCACAAAATTAACAAATATCCTCCGCTGAACGTGTCATACACCTAAAAAATATTTAAAAAAATTAAATTCAAAATTATCATTGTCCCTTTCCCTTCATGTGCACTCACATTGATGTAAACATCAATTTAGTCTGCACTGCTAAAGGATGAATTGTGTCACACAAAAAACTTTTTCCACTTTGTCATATATATATATATATATATATATATATATATATATAATATTAATTGTAATTAAAAATTCGCTTGAGGATAAAATAGAACTAATGTCTTTAATTTAATTACAAAATTAAATTCGAAGCTTTTAGCTTCCATTTTTGAAACATGGTTAGAACTGTATAGCGAAAAAAATTTTTAAATCAATTAATTTATAATATATATATATATATATATATATATATATATATATATATATATAATCATATCTGAGGATGCCCATCTACTGGGGCGGCTAGCTAATCCCCTACTCAGCCACATTTGCATTTGTTCAACACCCACAGAGCCCACCTATGTTTTATACTGCAACTATGCTGAGCAAACCTTAGTTACAGTTTCTGGGAAAGAGCATGTTATCTAGCATGATCAATAGTCTGAACAAGACCAGCATGCTCAAACCCTCCCTAAGGGTTCTGTTTACCAATTTCACTCACTAGGGTTGGGTCAACCTTTTCAAAGGTGCCGCATGTTGGGATTGCCTCCTCTAGACTGATAACATTAAGAAGTTACCTTCTTGACAAATCGATCCTGGTGAGATTTGAACTTGGGCCTCATGGCCAGAAAGCAAATTGTGTTTATATTGTGTAATCAGCTTAGGTATAATGCTCTAGTCACTTGTTAATGTCTGCTCTGCTCTCATGGGACCCTGCATAAAGCATCAATTTCTTACACAATACCAATGGTAGTCATTCTATATCTAATCTATTGCTATATATGATATATCCTAAAATCCTTTTTCCTTAATCTTGGACTTTCATGCTCACAAAAAAAAATGGGCTGTCAAAAGGCTGGTTTTCCCTTAACACTGCTACATTCAAATGCTCTGGAAATAGTGCTGACAGCTCTTATACAATACCAATTCATGAAGATACTGCGTCTTTTAGCTTAGTTGCATTATAGACTAATTGCATATATAATCTTTTGATCATGACCCTTACAATTTTTGCATGCTGCCAATTATGGATCCAGGACAAGTTGGTTAATGACAGCTATTATTTGAATGTATTTCACAAGGTATCAGCTTGAAAGTGACCCTCTGGCAAATTTAATGAATTACCTGAGCCTGTAGGTACATGATAATGCTGGCACCATATCTGTTATAATGTCTTGGCACCCTACTTCTTCAGCTTACAGCTACATTATCTTGAAACACCAGTTCCCATATGATCACCAAAGTTAAGCAACATCCAGCCAGGTCAGTACCTAGATGGAGGAATACTTGAGAACACTAGGTGTTGTAAGTCAAGCCCCAATTTCCATTGGGTTCATTATATTCACTTACATGCAATTACCGTTTGGGAAAAGAATGAATCCGCCTCTCTTTTTCCCTCAGCTATGGGCTAGTGAAACTTGTATCACTAAACCATTATTATCTCCAGAAAAATAAATTTTTAGAATCTAAAAATATTTTCTGGCTTTAAATAAACTGCAAAGAGTTGATAAACCATAGAAAATGAGTCAATCAATGAAATACTCATTACCTGCACAGGCATGTCTTTTAGGATTATTTTACATTCTCTAGAATATAAATGTATAGCAGCTACCGTGCCCACAAAGTGAGGGGTCGGTTTATACGTTGATTGTAATATAGAATTGATCCTCCATTTTATGGCTACATTATAATTTCTTGTTTGTTAAATTCTGATTAGGTATGAATCCACCTCTTTTCCCCTAAGCTATGGATTAATAAGTAAGACTTGTATCATTAAACCATTAATTATCTCAAAAAAAAAAAATTCTTACAATCTAAAAATATTTTCTTGCTTTAAATAACCTGCAAAAGCTGGATAAGCCAGAGGAAAAGAATCAACTTACTTCTTCGTATTAGCATTTGGGACATATTTGGTAATGCTCTTTTGCAAGACGGTTATCATTTGGCTAAGTGGGTGCTTTTTAGTTTGCAGATAGATATATGGCCACATGTTTGTAGCTCCAGGCTAGCAGTACCATCATCACTCATGGACTTTGGTAGTCTATGCTCATTCCTAGTCTTTTATGTTTTCACATCCACCGAGACAGACCTGTGAAATGAGAAGTCCATGCAATCCCTCCCATGCTTTCACAGCAACATACACAAGACAAGAAATGTACACAACCCTTCCTATGCTTTTATGTCCGCAGATAAAGGCAGAACTGTAAAACAAGAAATGCACACAATATCTCCCATGCTTTTGTACCCACAAAGGCATATCTGTAAGATGAGAAATGCACATGATCTCAGCCATGCTTTTGCATCCAAAAAGGTTGACCTACAAGACGAGAAATGCATGCAACCTCTCCCACACATTCACATCCACAAAGGCTGACCTATGAGACAAGATATGCACACAACCACTCATATGTTTTTTGTGTCCACAAAGGTCTCCTCACAAAATGCACACAACCCTCCCTACACTTTCGAAACCACAAAGGTAGACCCTCAAGACTAGAAATAAACACAGCCCCTCCTGCTCTTCAGTGCCCACCAAGATGGACATGTGAAACAAAAAATGCATGCCTTACATACAGGGCTGGATTATCCTTTAGGCTTGTATAAGTTGCAGCCTAGGGCCCTTCAAGCTTTTATAAAGCAATGATTTTAATTTTCTAGATGTTATAACTTCTAAATCGTCTCATAAACTGAAATGATATCAGTATGACAAATTCATAGCAGTAATACTTCATTTTTTTTGTTATTATCATTAATACAGAATAGGCATGATATATCTTTTCTGCCTAGCCTAATTTTTATTTGTTCAGAAAATCTGTTATTTATATCCCAACTTGGTCTGAAGCTTGTGGATTTAGTCAGCCAGAATGCAGTCCACTCTCCAAAATAACAAAGTATGGAATCAAAATCCTTCCATGCTAAAAAAAAAAAAATTCATATTTAATGTTAATATTTTTTACTAAAAGCCAAGAGTTACCGTTGTTAATTAATTCTGCAATACCTTTCTCTTTCTAGTTTTCTGGCATTAACAAAAATAACGTAACATTTTCTCCAGATTAAGATTTATCAATTTAAAAATATGAAAATAAGCTACATTATCTTGAGATTAACACTTTTTTATTTATATATAGGAAAAAAAAAACTACTCTAAAACCAATTGTTAATTATTCCTGCAGCACCTTTCTCTCTTCGTCTATGTTTCCAACTTGGTAACATTTCCTCTCGCTCCTTCCTGGTAATCACATTTATAGCATCTTGATATCATGGGGAGGTAACTCCACTCACCCTGACAACCGTCTTTTTCATTATACAGAGTGCAGCAAAAATACCTCCCACGTAATAGTAACACATTAGTGGTAATGGTGCCTTCATCTAGCTAATGTCTTACCATTATATAGAAGGTATTTCTGCAACAATCTGCACATAAACATAAAAATAGATCATAAATATGGCACAGAAAGCATTTAAGCTTGAAATAAGAATTTAGCTCATGTTGGGCTTTTGCATATTTGTTTTAAGTCTAAGGCATCTGTAGATATTTAAAATCTTAGACATCTTGTTATATCTAATAGGTACATAGTAAATGTTGCAATGTGACTATTAGATATATCAATACAATAATGGCCTCCTACCTCTTTATTAAAAGAAAACTCCCTATTGGGCCCAGAGACTTGTGATTTCAAAAATGAATCTATGGAAATTATTTTAAATTTTTGCCTTTAAAAATTTAAGTATTACTGCTATTATTATTATTATTATTTTCTTTTTTTTTAAACAGAATTGATTTTTTTTTTTTTTTTTTTAATGAACTACTATTTAACAGACATCATGTAAATCAATTAATAGAGCTTAAATTTTCACCATGGCAGTACCACCTACTGGTCAGACATATTTTTTATGCATGCCAATTTTTTTTTTATTGTTTTTACATATCTCATCTTTCAAATATATACACTGTAGGACAAAAATTTGAGGTGATCTTCTGGATTTAATCATTGGGAAGTTCCATGCCATCTTTGTTTAATTAACTCCTAAGATAAGGTGCTGAAACTAACTCATTAGTCAATTTTTTAGACAGGTGTTACCTAAAATTTAAAATCTGCCAGATTAATATTAGCCAGCAAGATAAAACCTTTCAAGAAGAGAATGTCTTTCTGGCTTGAAGTGAGTAAATTGGTTTTGAAAAAAGCACACAACCTGCAATTTTTAAGCATTATTCAAAATCCATAGCATGGTCTCAGACTTTTCGCCTATAGTCTGTGTAATATACATATGCAGACCTGGTATTGTTGAGCACTTTCTATATATTACACTATTTTACTGCAGTTTAGTGTTATGGAGCACTATTTATAACACATCAATACAATTTTAATTCTAGTGTTTTGGGAAGGTTGTTTTTTGGGGGTTTTTTTTTTCTTTCTTCTTCTTTAAATTAAAGTGATATTTAGCTATTCCATTATTTGTTGTATGTGTATTTCCCCACTCTCAGAGATTTTAGTTGGTGATTGCATTATGTGTACTCACCAGTTATCCTTATTGCGACATCTTCAGTCAGTCGAGGGAACATAAATGGTCATATCATCAAAGACCACTATTAGCTGCCTGCTGACTATACGCATAGTGTCTATGAAACTGGCAATAATGGCCAGTTGGATGAACACATTTTTATATATATATATATATATATATATATATATATATATATATATATATTATTAATACAAATATAAAATTTGTCCTTAGCTGATAGCTGATTGATGTTACCTTCAGCATCCCGACTCCAGAGTTTCATAGATGTACTCTTCTGCAATTGCATATGATAAAGACATGAAATATCTGAACAAAGTATGTAAGATGGAATTTTGGAAAACTAACTGGATGTTTAAATTTTTTTTTATTCTGTTGTCAATGTTTCACTCTGTAAAAGCATCATCATGATAACTGAAAAAAATAAATGAACAAAATTGTTACCATGGCAACTCTGCAACTTAGAAATGTGGTTAATTTGAAAAAAATTTTGACAGTTAATAATATTTAAAAATATCCACAAACAAATCAACGAGACTTGTACCTAGGAAATATGGCAAAGTTAGATCATTGTGCCACCAAAAAAAATAAATTGTCAATATATGTTTATATATATTTACATTTTATTTTATTTTTCTATTTTTTCCAAAAATTTTGATTTGTATTAAGTTTTCCTCATCGAAAGTCAGCCCCCATAAAAAAAAAAAAAAATTTGCTATCATGTATGGACGACTGAATGTAACCAATAGTTTGACTCAAACTTCTGTCTTTCATTGAAGTCTAGAGATGTTATGAAAATAAGAAACTACTGTGAGCAAGGAATTTGGAAGTGATAGTTGGAAGACAGAATTGTCAAGAACACCATTCTCTAAACTTTTTATTATGATTGATGGTCATTGTATATTTATACATTTCCATGAATTAATCTCCCAGCTATGGGTTAAATAGTAGGACTTGTATCTGGACAGATCCTTTTTATTCTCAGAAGAATTGTTAATGCAATATTTACTTGCAAAAAAAAACAAAACGAATTTTTCTTAATTTCCAAAATGTGTTATGACTTTAACCAGAAAAGTGTTGTTAAGCTGTTAAAAAAAGAAACAAAAACAAATCAATCAATTCACAATCTGAAGAAAAATGAGCAAGCTTAGACTTTTGTGCCCGCAAAAAACAGTGTCAAAAAGATGGTTTTTCTCTAGACACCACTATTATTAATATAACTACCCTTCACTTCTTGACAACGTTTATTGTTTTAAAAAGTGATGATTAGAATTGTTATAAAACTTAAACATATGATGAAAGTGAATTTATACATTTTTTGTTCTTCAGAATTTACAACAAAACTATTAAACACTATTTTTTAGATTGATTATTTACAAGAATAATTTTATATTTACAACATTCTAAAAACTAATACAATTGTATTAAAACTAATACAATGTAATATTTATCATTTACCAATTTATAAATAAATAAATATGAAAACAATTTTTATTCATAGATTTATAAACATTTTATTAAATTATTAAATATGTGAACCAACGATAAGGAAATCCTTGTTATTTACTACTTTATAAAAATCAAATTGATTGGCAATTAGGCAATGTTTTGTTAATAATTCCAACAAACAATAAATAGTGTAAATAATCTAATAAATAAATAGTGTTTATTATTTTTGTTGTCAATTTTCAAAAACAAAGAAACTGTCTAAATTCACTTTTCATATATTTAGGTTTTATTACACTTCTAATCATCACTTTTTAAAACAATAAACATTGTTGAGGAATGAAGGTAGTTAAAATAATAGTGATGTCAATGGAAAAAAAATGTCTTTTTGGCACTCCATTTACAAATTTTTATTTGTGGGGACGAAGGTCCAATTTTTGCAGAAATATTTTAAAATGTATGTCTGGTGGTGATTTTTATATAAAAAAAAAAGAAGTTTTTTTTTTTTTTTGTGCCTTAAACTTTTTCTGGGATGTTCTTACAGAGTAAAAGTTGACAACAATAAAATATTTTAAACTTTCAATTAGTTTTTTTTTTTACAAATTCATCTGAGATATATATATATATATATATATATATATATATATATATATATATATATATGGCATCCGTTGGTCTCAAGAGACCTTGGATCTGCACCCAAAGAATTATGATGGCAGCGTAGCATCTGTTATGGTTGTACAGGCCTACACACTCAATTGCAATGAATGCATATGAAGACGCTCCCCCTTGATGTCACCGTGTTGTTTTCTTTCTGTCAAGTAAAATTCTCCCTGGTGGCAAACCTTTGTTTCTCCTATCGTTGCTTCAACCCTTGGTGTAAATTGCGTCTCCAGTATAAGTGATTGTTGGCAATGTCTTCCCACCTCTCAATGTCCATCACTCTCATGTCCCTTTTGCAGACGTCCTTGAAGCAAAGATGAAGTCGTCCTCTTGTCTGTGGCCAGTACAGAAGGACATACAATATCCTCTCATCCGGTATACATGTGCAAGCCAGCAGAGTCAGCGCTGTTGGTGAAGGGTGTATAGGCTGGGTAACTGGACACAGGTAAGAACTACAGCATTGGTGACCCAGTCAGACTAATTGAAACCCAGGATGCATCTCAGCGAAGATGAAAGGCACTGAGGCATCTCTCCTGTCTGGAGTAGAGACTTCAAGACTTGCTGCTATAGAGCAGCACATTGACAACGCATACCCTATAAAGTACAATTTTGGTATTTGTAGTAATCCTTCTGTTCTCACAGACTCTTGAGGTCAGCCTGGCAAATATGGTGGCAGCTCGTTCAATTTGTCTGTTGACTTTGGTGTCAATATATGTTTATATATATTTACATTTTTTTTTTTTTTTTTTCCAAAAATTTTGATTTTATATTAAGTTTTCCTCATGGAAAATCAGCCCCCATAAAAAAAAAAAAAAAAAAAAATTTGGTATCATAATTTGGGATTTGTTTCATTATTTTTACAGGTTTTGACAATGAAAGAATCTGTTGCTGAAGTTATTTATATTTTAATAACAAAAAATTCATTCCTTATTTTCCACTATTAAAACCTCTGAAAATAATTATTATTGCCTAATTTATGTTTGTTGTTTAAAATTATTTTAATTTTCATAGTTTTCCAACACTCCTTTAAAGGTTGTTACATTGCTGAAACAATCCTCATACCTCCACCTGATCAAATTTTTCTGCTTGTATCAAACTTTGATAAATTTTTATATGAATAACAATTTTTTGGTGTTTTGTTGTTTTTTTTTTTTTTTTTCATACAATCAAAAGAACACAGTACTTTAAGAAATTTTTCAGTTTTTACAATATGAGCCATGGTAAAAAAAAGAAAAACAAAATGATACTTTATCCATCACTTGATTTAAATCTTCAGTATTTCTTTACTTTTGCATAGGTTTCTGACAGATGATCTACTGTTCTTAATTAATAGGAGGTAAAGGTATCGTTTCTTCTGCAGGAGATTCTGCCCGAGTCATTTTCTATTCCTTCAAACCCCCAGAGTGACTGTCACTCCATTGAGGAGTTTCTAATTTTGTATTTTGCCACTATTTTTTTTCTTATATATGTGAATCTCATTGCTGTTTGTAAATTCAAGTTGGAGTTCCTAAATAAATATTTCTTATTTTATTTTATTTGTTTTCTTTTTTCTTTTTTCAATTTAGCATTTTTAATTATTGCTAAAACAGACATTTTTTTAATCTAATTTAATGGTGATTTCTTTTTCTTATGAACATGAGTAGAGGTCTATCTCTTGTTTCCTGTTTGGGATTGGGTTTCCAATTCCTTCTAAAGTCTACTTCAACTTTATACTTCTAACATCTACACCTGAATTTTGAAATTTTATTTAATATTTATTTTTATTTTTTTTCCTCAATAGTGGTAGATAGGTTTACCTATCGTCCAGTTCATGCTCCTCCTCCATCTTTTGAACAGGAGTAGAGGCTTATCCCTTGTTACATGTTTAAGATTGGTTTCCAGTGTCTCCTAAAATCTTTTCATTCTCTTTCATTCCCAGTGGCTCCTTGCATCTTAATGGCATTATTGCTTTGCTTGGGGTGAATTTATTTTTTAAAATAAAGTTAAAAAAAACACTTAGTAACTCCTTATATCTTAGTAGCTATATTGCCTTGCTTGGGGTAAAAGGATTAAAAAAAAAAAATTCAATTCTCAATTTTTTTTGAGTGCCCAAATTACCAATCAAAATAATGTCAAGCTAAAATTTCTAGTAAATGGAACAGATTTATTGTCTTTAAATATATTAGGAGGTGGGGTGCTGAAAAGTTTTTTTAGCCCAACCCACTTTCTGAAAATCTAATGTTTGTTCATTAAAATACTGAGTTTGGGAGGTGGGTCAGGAAATCTTCGGCGCTCTCTAATATTAGTGATGTAAGTTTAATTACATTCAGATCTTGGCTCTTATTTGATTACCAAGGTTAAGCAACATAATGTGATCAATATCAGATGAATGACTCAACAGTGTAAAATGGAAAAAATATTTTAATTTTGTCAGAACCTATTTTTTATACTAATATTCACTCCTATACAAGGCCCAAGAGCCACTCAAGGTAGAGGGTTACTGTGTAGTGTTGCATATGAAAAGAAAAGAAGTGAAGTTGATAGGGTTTATGCAAGAAAGATAAGTTAACCCTTGAAGTGGTCAAGATTGTAGTGAGTGGGTAAGCATCCTGTGGGGAGTTTGTTCTACAAAGCAGCAGTTCTTAGAATGAATCTTTTTGAATGGAACTTCTTTCTATTGGAATACAAAAGGGAATGGGTATGATTCACCCTTGTATACATGACAGGGTGTGTCCCAGTTGTAAAGGTCAGGAGTGGTGGGACCAAGTAATGAAGCTTGTCAGAACAAATGCTATGGAAATAATAAAAGAGCAGCAAGAGGCAACAGGAGTTGTAGGATGGGAAATGATTCTTCACCCATAAGGCCGTGGAGATGCTTTTGAACTCAATCAAGGTGGGCAAGTGAGGATTTGGCAGCTCCAGCCCAGATATGGCAGCAATACTTTATGTTTGGTCTGATCTGGCTCTTGTAAAGATCATATAGCAGTGGGAGTCAAATTTGCTAAAGTGTTGAATCTTTCAAGTTCTAAAAGAATTCTGGAAAGGAATGGTAAGAAGTTGGGGCCCATGTGTAGAAGTAAATGCATAAAGTGGTGGGGGATGTTTGTTTTTGTAACTACATTTGTACCTCTTTAAACTGGGACTTGACCATTTGCCAAGCAGCTAGACAATTTGAAAATAACAGAAATTGGTATAGAATATTTTTTCGTTTTTAAATATTGCTGCATTCAAAATGTGTGGGTGGTATATTAGATAGCAAGTAGGAATGAGAAATTGGAGAGTCATGTTCAAATTCCAGCTGGGTTTGTTACATTCATTTGCATGCAAATACTCTTGGGAAAGGTATGAACCCGTTTCTTCTCCCCAAGGCTATGGGAAAATAGCAAGACAGACTGGGCCCTATAGCCATGGTTGGCAACCAGTCTAGGAGAACAATTCAAAACCAGCCTGGAAAGGATTGGGCTCTGTCAGGCTATCTTGCCCACGACATATCCCAGCTGCAGTACATATGTTGCCCATAAGGCCCTAATGGAAGATCCTAAATGGGATTTGTGTTCATATTCAGAATAATTTCTTAGATTCAGAAGAGATTTTAAACAATTTCTTCGTACAAAATTTAAGCATGACATAAAGAAGCGGAGACATGTTTATAATTACTATAAAGAGAAATAAGTGGTGTAATGACGACATTTGTGGTAAAATTTGTGATGACGTTCTCCGAGTGTCCGTTGTTCACTGCACACTATCCTCTGTTTTTAAAAATTTGCCAAAAATCGGGGAACTTAATCCAGGGTTGACTGTATTTACATATGCAACCAACTCGTTATGTGCACAGGTTTGTCTTCTTGACCATGATCACTTTTAGCAAAAGATGAAAACAATTGTTTTTCAAGACTCTGGTTGGGAAGTAGCAACAATACAATTTCTCACTTAACCATGGGATCCTTTCTTCAGCTTCGAGAAGTGGATTGCTATCTTACTAACTTCCAACTGTGGAAAAGGTACCCTTACATTGACTGCCTGTTGCTACGGGTCCTGCTGATTCCTCACTGCCTGGTCACTGGGCAGCTACTAACTCACTAACTGCTGGACCCCTTTTTTCCTTGCCTTTCTGCCTCTCTCTGCTTATATTGATAACTGCTAGGGTCCCACCCCACTCCATCCACTTGTGTTCCAGAAGCTACATGAGTAGTCAAATCTTCAAAGGACTACTTTTATGACTATGTAAACTCATTGATAAAAGATGGACTGGAGACTATGAAACTCCAATAACTAAGTGGACTTAAAAGAAATTTGTCTACTTATCTTCTAAAGATATGTGAGAAATTGTATTGTTACATCAGTGGCCAGCTTTTCAATAAGCCCTAATGAAAGAGAATTGTTAAATTTAAGGCATTAAACAATAAACAAAATTACCAATAAAACAGGGGTGAAATGTTCTTGAAGCAATTGGTAGTTTGTCACCACTGCTGCAAATTAGGGTCAGGTGATTCTGACCTACATAATACAAATAATCATAATACTAAATACATGTATGTACTTTGTCACATATCACAATTTAGCATACACCACGCAAAGCATGTCTGTAAATTTATTACCAATATATAATTACATAAGCTCTCAATAGTTGAACCAGTGGATGAAGAGGGCTACACATGATAGACATGCTACAGAAGGCACCACTTGAAATTATAACAGTGGCAGTCTGTTGCAGTTTCATAACTGGATTCTGTATGTCTCATTCCGTATAAGCTGCAGAGGAAGGTCATTAAATCAAGTGTGTGGGTTACTTCCTGGCAAGTTGAGGTCCACCTTAAACCAATTTACACCATCAGCACTTTCTTCTACTCTGATTTTCTTTCACCTCCAACCAACAATTGCAAAGCCAAACAACAATAGGGAATGGATAACAGAAACAAGTTTTGGTGAAACTGGAAGCTTATAGTCCTGAATTTGCATGTTGGTAGCAAATTGAGCCAACAATGTTATTGTTGTAAAGGAAACAATCAGCAAAGAAGAAATTAAATTCTTAGATATGAGGTAAAGATGCTGTTGCCAATGATAATTACATAAAAAGGAATAATGTCTCAACTCAATATCCTGTTGTGTATTCTGTTACATGTTTTTCCTTACAATTCATTTTCAGTATTAACCTGGAAGATTCCTCTACTACAATTTGGAGCTAGATAGATAGAGTTACAGTAACTTGTTATACTTTTTCATTTAATACTACAAACAATACCCAACTCATTGCCGAGGAGTGTCGGTAGTTAAGAAAAATAGCAGTGTCAATGGAAAAATCATCCAAAGGTCCAGGTTTGCCAAAAACCTCTTTATATGGGTGATCTGAAATACTTAATCTATGATATGAAATTTGCCAAAAAATTATTTCTCGTTTCAGAGCTTATTTGAAATGAAATGAAAGCAAAAATAACACTACCCTCTGTTTTTAAAAATTTGCCAAAAATTGGAGAATTATCCAATTTAAATAAAAGTTTCAGCAATTAGTCATTAATAATTAATATCCCTGAATTTATTACTTCAGTAAAAAAAAATAATTCAATAAAACTCAAAAATAATTTTTATTAAGACTTGGTGCCTGAATAATTTAATAAAACACATTTTCTTTCATATTTTACAGGGGAAAAAATCTACAATGAATACATATTTTTTTGAAAAATTTACTTGTAATTTTGAAATTCTTCCAATTCATAATGATATATTTTTTATTTAATAAAGAATTTTAAAAAAATGACAAATGCAAAGTGTAATGCCATTTTCAAGTGTGAAATATTTTTTAAAAGAATTTTATGTTATTCTTTTTGCAAATATTAAATTATTTTTTGTATGGAAGATCAAATAGGAAATAATTCAACAATTATGAATTACCTCCCTTTTGGTTATATAATGTTAAAAGTAATTCTGTATGATGTCTGGAAGTGTCTAGTATTTTTTATCTAATACTGGTAGATAAAAGAAAAAAACATGAAGACAAACAATTTTCCTCGGTTTATTTGTTAAAATATAGTAGCACTTTCTTTTGGTTAATAAATTTACTCAAAATAATTAAAAAGGTCTGATTTTAACAATTTGAAAGTTAAAATAAATACAGAATAAATGCCAATGGGTAAAAGTATGTCTTTATTTTATTTTTGAAAATTATTTTTCATAGTTATTAATGACCAAATTGGAAAAAGATTTTATGTGACACATTTTGTCCCTTAGGACTTCATCAGACTAGTTGTAGTTGCATCAACATAAACAAACTTAGTACGATGAAGTCCTATGAAAACTTTTTCCACTTTGTCATACATCTTTCCTCTTGATATATAGAAATTTATATATCATTATCCCATACTTATTAATATAAAAATATTCTACTAAATTTCATAAAGGCATGCAGAATAAAAAAAAATATTCCTAACTTACTGGTTATATAAGGTTAAAAATTATTATTTTTTAAACTGGAATGAAATCAGTTTTGTTCATCCATATATTTTAATGCGAGTAGTTGCTACTGTTTGACTTTTGTGTTCAAATGTGTTTTTTTGCTATATTTTTACAAAATTCTGTTAATTAATCATTGATTTTACTAATTTTTCATTGAAAATATCTGGGACAGATATTTGAATAAGAACTTTTAAAGTGTCTTAAATTTTCAGCCATCATTTTTTCAATTGAAGTGGCAGATCAAAAATGTCTTAAAACTAGATACCTCAAAAACTTTTTTTCACTTTTTACAATATGAGCCATGGTAAAAAAAAACCCAAAAAGACTTGATTTAAATCTTCTGTATTTCTTTACTTTTGCATAGGTTTCTGACAGATGATCTACTGTTCTTAGGAGGTTAAGGTATTGTTTCTTCTATTCCTTCAAACCCCCAGGAGTTTCTAATTTTGTATTTTGCCACTACTTTTTTCTTATATATGTGAATCTCATTGCTATTTGTAAATTCAAGTTGGAGTTCCTAAATAAATATGTGTTTTATTTTATTATTTCCTTTCTTTTTTCAATTTAGCATTTTTAATTATTGCTAAAACAGTCATTTTATTTTAATCTAATTTAATGGTGATTTCTTTTTCTTATGAACATGAGTAGAGGTCTATTTCGTTTCCATTGGGATTGGGTTTCCAGTTCCTTCTAAAGTCTACTTCAACTTTATACTTCTAACATCTCCACCTGAACTTTGAAATTTTATTTACTATTCTTTTTACTCAATAGTGGTATATAGGTTTACTTATCGTCCAGTTCACACTCCTCCTCAGTCTTTTGAACAGGAGTAGAGGCTTATTCATTGTTTCATATTTAAGATTGCATTTCCAGTTTCTTTTAAAAACTTTTCATTCTTCTTGCATCTTAGTGGCATTATCACCTTGCTTGGGGTGAATATTTTTAAAAATAAAGTAAAAAAAAAAACAAACACTTAGTAACTCCTTATGTCTTAGTGGCTATATTGCCTTGCTTGGGGTGAAAGGATTTTTTAAATAAATTCTTTTTATTTTAAAATATCACAGAAAAGTTTTTGTTTTTTATACAAGTGGGTTGATAGCTTGATGGTTGGAAAATGTCAGGGGACATAACTGAAAAAGATTAAGCCATTCTTTTCAGTTATCTCCCCCTTACATAATTACGATACTTTGGCTTTACTTCCGAATACGCTTGTTGAGAAAGCATTAGAAAATTATTTTTTTTTAATTTATTATAGGTACCGCTCTTATTTTCTCAATGACGTGCAGGGACATCCGTATTTACAAAATTTGACACGTTTATACGCATAAAAAAATTCACAATTGTTTTTAAAATACTGGATCGTTGATTTGCAGTTGAGTTTTTCTATAATTACTAAAAATACAATTTTAAATTTAATTATTTAATAATGTCATTTGTCCGTGAAAAATTAATACAGGATTTTAAAAGTTTTAAAATTATTTTAATTAAATTTGTAAAAAAACAATTCTTTAAAAACTTATTTATTGAAAAAACAAATTTCTTAAGTTAAGACAGCGTCTATGAATAAGAATTATTCATTAAAAAAAAAAAAAAAAAACAATTAAAAACTTTTTTTTTAATTAAATAAGGTCTTAGTTTTATTTCATTTTTATTTTGATTCAGGGCAGATTTTCTATAACGGGGGCGGGGGTGATGATTGACAACAAAAAAGGTAATTTAAATTTTTAGAGAACTTGTCCTCAATAAATTTACCTCGAAATCGCTATAAAAAAGAAAAAAAGAAGAGCATAGTCTGATGAAAAAGACGCTAAACTTTATGAAAACAAAATTTTATCGTTTAAATGCTTATTTTATTATTAAGAGGGAAGACCAAAGTTTATTTTAAAATTTTTCCTTCTTTTTAGAACATTCTAAAAATTTTGATTAAAAAAACCTTGTTTCTCTTTGTACCAACCGGAACTAGTAAAATAACAGACAATTTTTAGCACGGATTTTTTTTTTTTTTTTTTATTACAGAATTACACACATTAATTTGGAAAATCTTGCAAAAATAGAAATAACTGTCGGATGTTAATGAAACTTTCAGAAACTATTCACAAATGATCGAAATTATTATAAATATGTTGTTTTTTTTTATTAAAGTCATGGCAGAAATATTTTTTATATATTTATTAACATCCTCATAACTAATTTTATGAAAACGCTAGAAATTTGATCACATCGGGTTTAGTGATTACAATAGTTAAAAATACAAGGCTTTGAAGAATGCAAATCATGTTTTTTTTAATTGGATCCGCAGTACCTGAAAATCAGCTCTGAATTGTAACATAAAACTCAATAAAACAAAGATATTTAATTTCAAATGCTTTTATTTGTTTTTATGAAATGGACAATATTTCCTGAAAGCAAAAAAAAATTTCAATTAAAAAAGAATTTTTAATACAATTATTTGTTATTATAGATTTTTACATTAAGTTGTTAAAAAATGTTATAAAATTAGTTAAGATTCATATCGGGTTATAAGTGTCCTTATGAGATAGATCATTTTTTTAGCGCTTTGTAAATTGTATCATTTTGTCTAATCAGAAGATCCGCAGTAATTAAGAAATTTAATTTTGTGTTTATAATCGGGCGGTAATTATAAAGTACGGAAGACCAACCAGAATATAATTAAGTTGCGTTATTTGAGTTCAGCATTGTTCTCCGCTGTTAAGGCCTTTACTTTTGCGAAACACGTATGGAGAAGTTAATTTGATTTTTCAATTTCAACTGAGAAGGGTACCTACAAGTATCAGTATCATCTTATGAAATTTAACTACTGCTGCTAAACTTTATTAATTTATATGATCTTATTTTTTATCTTAATCTCAGTTATGACATTTTTCCATAAATGAAATATCAAAATTAATAATAAAATGGAAATACAAATAACACAGTAAAATGTAATAAATGTACATAAAATTATAGTATTTTATGTACACTTCTGATAAAATTTCAGAAGAAAGGTACCTATAAATTATTTAGGTACCTTATGAAATTTAATCTCTCTTAACAGTCTTATTTTTTAATTTCTTTATAATACATTTTCCATAAAGCATCGTAAACGTAAAGATGAAAGCTAAGTACAAAAAAAAAAAAAAATTAGAGCGCTGAAGGTTTTCCTCAAAAATAACGTGGTAAATAATTTGTTCACTGAAATCTTAAACAACTTCACTTCCCATCCGTTTTTATCCTTTTCTAAACAATTAAATTTTTCGTCACCGTCAAAGTGACGCTAAAGGTTAAGACCTGCTTTGTTTTAAAATATTTTTTCGGCGCAAATAAACATTATAATTTTTAAATAAACTGATTTTATTTTAAAATAAGTTTTGAAAAAATGATAATTGATTTCTAAAAGAATTTCAAAGTGAGATTTTCATCTTTTTTAAAATGGAAAAAAAATGATGGAAAGTGATGGATTATGTGTCCTTTTTTTTTTTTTTGGACAAAAAACAAAAACAAAAAAAAACAAGATTTTTAACGAAAATTTCGGACGTGCTAGGAACGATTAAAAAATGTAAAAAAAAAAAACCCCCAAATACTTTGATCTTTCCTCTTTAATAATAATATGAACATTAAACGATAAAATTTTGTTTTCATCAGGTTTGGCGTCTTTTTCATCATGCTACACATGCTCTTTTGTTTACATTTCGTAGAGGTACCTAAAAATAATTTATAAAGTAAGCCGCATTACAAGAATTTCTCTAAATGTAAAACTAAGTGTACTGTAGGGGGTAACATTATTTTTTACAAATATGTTTAGAAAAGAATCATTTCAAAAATAATTTCATTCATTTCTGAAAGTTTCATTAAATTCAGACACTTATCTGATTTTTGCAAGAATTACCAAATCAATGGAAAGGCTGAAATTTCCCGCATTGATTCCAGAAAAAATAACTAAAATTTCCAAGGTTCCAAAAAGATTAAATTAATTTTTACATCAGAAAATTCTTTTATCGCCTATTTTGACGATATTTTTTTTAAATTTTTTTAAGCATTTTTCCATCTTGTACCCTCTTTCGCAAATTTTTGGGCTAGCTTCTTAAAAAACTGAAATGCGTAATTTTTTTTTTTTTTTTTCATAGATTGGCTTTAAGCGGTTATCTTGCAAATAAAACCAAAATTTGACTAAAAAGAAAAAAAAAGTTGACTCTGAAGTATCTTAACTCAAATTTTGATAGTACTTACTAAACGTCCAATTTCTGATCAGTCAATCTGTTTTCTCAGGTTCAATAAAACAGCATGCATATATCAATTGCCGGGGAAAATTTCTTGATACAATATCGCTAAATTCAATGCTTAGTCAGAAAATATTTTCTTTGCCATGGGAAATATTTACTTTGCTAATGAAGAGAAAGTTTATTGAGCTTGGCTTACGTTTACCAGAATTCTTTTCCATCTCACCACCAGAATTTGCAGTAAAAGAAAAATGTAACCAGTGAAGTGAATGATAGTTTTTGGAAATATTTATTTTAATTTAAAAATACACAATATAAACTAGTCAAATAAAAAAAGTAAAACGATTCTTACACTCTGAAAAAGTAAAAACTGTACAAAATGTAAACGCAGTTCTTTAAAACTAAAATACATTGTCTTTTTATTCTTTATCTTCATTTTATCATCATATTTTGGCTGGATTATTAAAATAAATTGAGGATGATGCTTAATTAATCCGTGGAAAATTATTTATTGATCCTGGGGTTACCTCCGTTTTTAATTATTAGGAATTGGGCGTCTGAATACGAATAAAATAAACAAAAAAAAAATAGACATTTAAAAAAAATTCAAATTCTTCCAGTTAGAAACGTTTTCGATTTTTTCTTTTAAATGATCTTTCAAAATGCAATATTTTGTATTGACATCAAACTTTAAAGTTATTTTAAGAGACCGTATTGTCATGATTGGTGCTTATTTTTAAAATTAAATAAAAACGTTTAAAAAAAAAAATAAAATAAAATAAATAAAAATCACGGAATATAAATTTATCTTTTCTTTTTTTTCCATTTTTAAGATGTCAGTAGACCGGAGTATCTTGAAAATTCGAAAGAAAAATATTTAAGAGTTTTTAAATATTTTTAAATTAAAAGGTAAAAAACTGTCTACAATTTGTTTTCCTCCTCTTCCTCCTCCATTCATTCATTCATTTTTGACTTTCATTCATTCTTGCTAAAGACTTTCAATAGCTAACATAAAAATTGCAGAATTCCAACACAGGTATCTCTTTCTCGTTAGAGAATTTACAATTCGATATTTCCGATTCGGGGCTTCCAGTGTGTTTCAACCATTTCTTTAGCTGCTCCACTTTCTCGGGGGGACCTTGAATCTTACCGACTACTGTGCCCGATAAAGTGTTTTTGACCCATCCGACGAGCCGATACTTTTTGGCCATTTCTCGCGTGAACGCTCGGAAGCACACGCCTTGAACCTTGCCGGATACTTCAAAATCCACTGAAATCAATTTAACTTTTTCCGACATTCTCGAGGAAGAAAAATAAGCCTTGAGCTTTGTTTTCTCTTTTCAGTGGTTGTACCTCACGCAACATCGGCAAGAGATTTACTTATGGTAACGACAGAGTTATCCCCTCCTTGCACGGTGACCTCTTCAAGGTTGATTGGAAATCAATCAATCAATGCTTTTTTGTTATATATATATATATATATATAGGGGCTCACTTTAAATCTTGATAAGGAAAAATTAATCATGAAATTTGAAAACGGAAAAATAATTAAGAAGTCTCTCTGAAATAAGCATTTATTTTAAGATTGAAGAGTCTGTCATTTATTTTTAAATGGCACGATAATGACTGATTTAAATCCGTCGAAGAAAGCAAAAGGGAAAGGATTATCGATTCAATTCTTAAGATGAAGGAAGTTAGCCTCCAGTTTCTGTTAGTTTAAAATATCAAATGACAAACACTTGACTTAGACATGAGCTTAGTGTTGATTCAAGCTTTAAAAAATTTTTTTTCATATATAAAATAATTAATAAATCACTCTTTATCTTCTGTTAACTTGGGATGCACGTGGCTACCTTTCAGGGCGCACCGGTTGCGCTAAAAACTCAAAAAATAAACCGGAAAACCTATTTATTCTCTAAATGAAAAAAATTCTTCTGAAAGTAACCACTAATAATGACACTTTCGTGGGTCAGGGTCGGGGAATCTAAATAACTTTTAACCCCCCCCCCCAAAAAAAAACCCCCACCACCACATGCAGTAACTCTCCTTTGAGACGGGAAGGGGTTTATTGCCCAGCATCCCCAACAGGTAAATGCCGAGGGGGCTTAGCCAATTTTTCCACGGTGTTGGCGGTAAACCCACTCTAAACTTCGACCTTGTGTCGGTAGAGATGTGGGCACGGTAAAAAAAAGCTCTAAAAATAATGGGTGAATCAACAAAATTTTATTTTTAAAGAAAAATGACAACGGACAAAAAAAATATAATTTGGTGGAGGGTGGGTCGGTGAAATTTTTTCTACAAACATTTTTGCCAATGTTTGTTCTGATCTTCATGAAAAACGCGTTATTTTAAAAATTTAATTTTAGAGAAAATAAAGGTTTTAAAAATGCAAATAAGCAAAGTGGCCCGAAAATGAGAACTTCGTTTTTTTTTTTAAATGAAAGCAAAAGTCCCAACATCTCTGTTTAAAAAAATATAGAAAAATAAGTGAAAGGAATTATCCGATTCAAACGGAATTTTCATTACTTAATTACTAATTTATTACTGAATAAGTTATTTTAGAAATCATTGTGGAAATACTGGATGGTGGTATCAGTTTTACACACAACATTTCGATATCTCATGTACATAATTTGGAGGAGGTTCGAATTTTTTTTCTGCTAACAGGAAAAAACTCTGTGGGTGTTATATTTCACTAAAAAAAATTATGCCATCAAATGTGAACATACCGAAAATTCGTTCCGAACCTTCCAAAAAAATATCCGATAAAAGAAAACTTTAAAAATAACTTTCTTGTGGGTTACTGTTGCATAAAAATATCTATTTCAGATTGGGGGAAAAAAAAATACACTGAATTTTTGCCAATGTTTGTTCTGATCTTCATGAAAAAGAAATTTTTTTAAAAATGTACTTGTAATTTTTTTTCAGTTCAGTTTTGAAATTCACCCCGTTGCTGTTCGTCACAATAGTTTCTTTTATTAAATAAAGAAAGACATATTTGAAGAATTTTAAGTAAAGTTTTAATGCCATTTTTGAGTGTAAACCTTTTCTAAAAGACTTTTCGATTATTTTTTGTATAGATGTTCAAACCAGAAATAATTCTGAATTACCTCCTTTGACTACTCTTCCTAGTCGAAACAGTAAAAAAAAAATATATAAGATAATTCAATGACTCTGAAATTCAGAATAATTTAAAAAAAAAAAAAAATCATTGGGTACAAATAAATATTTTTGACGTCAAACAGTTAAGAAAATTGTCAAAAAATAAAAGCAAGGAATTAAACTTCACTATTTTTTAATTAATTTCTTTTTTTATGCAGCATAAAAAATTAAATTATCCTTAAGCCTTATAAAAGTGTATAGAATAATGATTGATTGTTGTATCCTACTATGTTTAACTATGGATTCATACTTTTCCCAAGGGTATACTCAGTAGGAATTCAAACTCAGCAATTTCTTTCCGAATGGCTAACTTTGACACTGTATGCACATCAAGATTTGGAACACTGAATAAATCAAAACTTTTTGAAATAATTTAATAATGCATTTAGCAAAGTTGTCAAGGAAATCACGAAAGAAGAGTTATCATCTTATCATCAACTAACTTGTGTTTTGCGAATGATGTTGCACTTAATTTGTCTAAATTAATGTAATTAAAAAAAATTATTATGATTATTGTGATGATGATGAACTGACAACAAAAAATCTCACCAATACATTTTTTTTTAACTAAAGTCTTCTTTTCCTATTTCAAATGTAATCCAAGATTCAATAAATGACAAGAAACTAAATTTGATTTTACTAGCTACCTTTAAAAATGTGCACTTTTGACGCATCCAGATAGTTTTTTTTTAAATTTAACAAAAATCAGGGAATTATTGAATTTTATTGAAATTTTCAGAATTTATTAATGAACAAACTTTATATTGAATCTTTTTAATTCTGAGTTTTGTGAAAGTATTTTTTACGTCAGTTCTATGAAACACTTGTGGCTAATCTGTACTCGATATCACTCATTTTTATATTTATATAATAAAGCTAAATAACTGAAAGGTGCTATATATCATTTTTAAAAAATTAAAACTACGTGAACACAATGAAAAGTCCAAAATATTAAGTAAATAATTCAAGAAAACTCAAATTATTTTTTTGCAAAGAGTTATTAAATACTTAATTTTAATAAAATATAAACAGGCATTTTTTTGCTTCTACAGAAAAAAGTCTGTTTATGAAAAAATTAATTTGCATTTTTACAGTACAGTTTTAAATCTTTCAGATCTTGGTCATTGCCGATAAACTTGACATATGATAAAATAAAGATGTTGGAAGAATCGAAAAATTTTAATTCTCATATTTTCGAGTGAAACTTTTAAAAATAATTTAATTAAAATTTAATTTAAATTCAATAAAAATAGATGAATTAAATCTGATAACTTAATAAAAATAAAGTATTATTGTCAATGTTATTATTAAGATGAAATACTCTGGTGTATTTGAAATAAACTTATATTGATTGGAATCACAACTTTTTGATCGCTTTCAGAAAATCGATAAATTTCGGCCATTTTGATATATTTGTAAACAAAAGATAATTCTCGGTTTTAAAAACTCTTCCAAAAATAATATATATTTGTGACACGTTATTTGAAGAAAATTTGCAAATTTAAACTTAAATTAATCTGATCTAAAACAAATATTAACGTAGTATACAATTATTTCTTAAACCACAGGGTCTTAGTTGTAACAAGTTCTCTGGCGTGTAGGTTAACTCCACATTTTTGCGGGAAAACAGCATAGCGTAAGGGAAAAGGCCACAAACTTATTAAAAATAAAGTATTATTGTCAAAATGAAGATGAAAGACCAAAGTAATTTTTAATTATTTTTAAAAATTTTTTTAATCCTTTCTAAAACGTTCGAAATTTTAAAAATCATGTTTTGTTTACAGTACGTCATCATGGTGGCATATTGACTTTTTTTGCGCTTTATTCCGTTGAAAACAATGATTTGGAAATTCTTGTAAAAATCAAATAGTTGTCCGATTTTAATGAAATTTTCAGGACTTATTTACAAATGAATGAAATTATTGTTGAAATTTTTTATTACAAAATTTTGGTAAAAAATATATTTTTTTTTTTTTTTTTTACATGTTATCCCTCCACTTAATTTCATGAAATTTCGCAAAAAAAAAAAAAAAAAAAAAAAAACAACAACAACACACACACACACACATTTCCTGATTTTTTTTATTCATTAAAAGTTAGAACTACTTGGAGAATCTAAATCGCCTAAATCTTTTTTTCAAACTTGCACTATTCTAACAGTTCTCTAACTGAAAATCTGCTCTGAAGTGAAAAATAAAAACTATGACATTATTTAATTAGAAAAGCTTTTAATTTTAATTACTTTTGTAAATAAGTTAAGGACGTCTGAATGTCTGAAGAAAATAAAATTTTTCCGATGAATAATGAATTTTTTTTTTTTCATTTTTAATTATAATAATTTATAAAAATAGTTTAAAGTCGTGTAAAATTCTGTATTGGGTTATTTCCTGGATGTGAATGATGGCACAAAATTAAGATGCAGTTTGACAGCTATATTTCCTTAAACGAACAGAAAATTAGGGTCCCTGTTCTATATTCATACGTCTCATAAATTGAATATCAGTCTTGTGCTTGTCACACATCCACACAAGGTCGGGGTCCAGTTTAGCATCAGATTTGTATTACAAATCGAACCCCCACTTTATAACCAGTCTAATCGATTCCAGTTAGAGGACGTAATTATTACTTCTCTTTAAAAATTTGAAAAAGATCCAAACTAGTCAGTGCAATTAAATTGTAACTCATTTTCAAATTTCATTTAAAATTAAAGCTTTTTTAATAATCTAGAGAAAAGTAAAAAAAAAAAATTAAAAAATCTTTAAAAAGTCTAAAGAATTTGCAAAATATTTTATTTCGCAAGAATTTGATAATTTACATTTTACAATAAAAATCTCGAAAAAAATACCAAAATGGTTATTTTAATTAATTAATTTTTAACTTTTGAGAAAATTTATTCACTTTCAAACAACTTTACTTTAAGTTACAAAGCTTTTTTGATTATTAACAAACTCATTCATTTGAGCAATTCTGAAAAATAGTAGAACACTTTGTTTTGTGAGAACTTTTGTTTGTGTCAACAAGAAAAAAAAAAAAAGTTCAACATTTGCAGAAAAAAGATAAATAAAATTTTAAATTATCAAAGAAAACATTAAAAATGTTTCATAGAAAACCCAGAGAAATGTTTTTAAAAATAAACTGCCAATTTTTACTACCTAATAATCCGAAAAACTTTGTGCTCCAATCGCGATATTTCTTCTTCATCAGTAAACACACACTTTTCAATTCTCGATGACGGACTCCCGACTTCACTGAGCCATTTTTTCATTTTTAACACTTGGCTTTTCGGACCCTGGAGGTTGCCTTTCACGGTATCATGATACGTGTTCATGACCCAACCAACCAATTTCAATTCACGGGCCTTCAAATTGGTGTGCTTACGAAAGAATACACCTTGAACTTTTCCGTGAACTTCGTAGTTTACAGAAATGAGTTTTTCGTTATCGCCAGAATTTGCCATGACAAGAATAAGTCGACAATAATTTGGACGAACAAAAAAAATGAGAAATGTCGTTGCGAACAAGGCGCCGGCGACACAAGTAAAAACAGTCCCCATGGAAACGGCGATTATCTCCCCTTGTTTGGTTTGAAAACGCGATGTATTCTCGTCTTGAAAATGTCTATATTTTTTGGTTGACTGTCATTAAAAAATCATCAGACATCGATTTTTTTTTTAAACTATTGTTCCATTTACTAAACTCAGTTTAGTTTTTTGTCACAAGTATGTGGGTCCTTAGCAGATTGATGTTATATTCAGCATCTCGACTTTTGTAGACAAACCTTGTAATTGTTCAGTCCACTCTTTAGTTTTTCAGCAACTGGCTGATTTAAAAAAAAATATGCATAAAATAGTTCTGTTATTTAACATTGAGCACTTTTTTTTTCTTAGGTACCTCCACTCAGTTTCGATACCTTGGTTTAAAATGAGATTTTTAAAATGAAAAACCCTTGAAGTTTTCTTTTCAGCTTTTTTAATTGAAAGCTAAATGAAATGTCCACTCCATACTCTGGCTGGTGTATTTCAATAGAAATTATTATTGATTAGAATCAAATTTTTGCTCGCTTTCGGAAATCGTTTAAATTCAACTATTTTTGAGAGATTTGTAAACAAAATTTAATTTAATTCTGGCTTTTAAAAATCTTCCAAAAATAAAATATTTTTCTGAAACTTTGAGAAATATTATTAGCCGATTTAAAGTTTAAAATTAATCTGATTTGAAAAAAAAATTGCTTTAAATTGAAAACAACAAAAAATGGATTTCTAAAAGAAAAACAGTAAAACTTAAAGTGCTTTTCAACACCTCGTAAATCACTTTGACGAGGTGCTGACACTTTAAGTGTTCTAAAAAACATACAATTTTTAAGTACTCAGTAATCTTAAAAATGTTTTAAGTGTGATCTAATTTTATGAACGTTGAATTTTAATTTAATCTTTAGTTTTAAATTGCATTTTTTACAATTCGCTGTGAATTTAGAGTAGTTTTTTGTTTTTTTTAATTATGCATTTACTTCAAGGTTAGGTAATATTTTTATTAAGTGAAAAAACTACATTTACGAATCGAAAGTTGTTTTTTTTAAGCCAATATGTAAAAAAAAAAAATTAATTTTTTTTATGTATACGTAACGTACCCGTTTAAAAGTATGGTGACCATACACGACAATCAAAATTTCGAATGTTCTAAAAAAAAAAAAAAAGAGCAAAATTTAATAAAATAATCAAAAAATATTTTAATCCTTCCTCTTTTCTTTAATAATAACGATTTTGACGATAAAATTGTTTTCATTTTTACATTAAGTATCCTATTTTATTTATTTATTTTGTGTGTGTGTGTGTGTGTGTGTAGTACACGGTAGTCCGAAAGTCTTGTCACCCCTACATAAATAATTTTTTATTTTAGATGGCTAACGCGAGCTCCTACAATTTGAAAAAGAGGTAGGGGTGACAAGACTTTCGGACTACCGTGTATTATAAATATCAGATTGGGTTTTAAAATATTGGTTGCAAGGAAACAAAGGGATACAAATCATTTACTTTTCATAATGAATAAATCAAATTTTAATGTATGTGGAAAAAGGGTACAATAGTTCTTTTGAGGAAAAAATGTGTATTTCTTTCGTAATTAAAGACTTACTGGCAATACCAAATGTAAATACAAAATTGAATTATTATTTCTTTTAATTTTAAGTGATTGGTTGATATTTTTCGATAGTTTACTGCACAATTTACTTTTACACATAAAGAGATAATTCAAAAAAGTATGTTAAACCGGCGTAATTTAAAATTACTGATTGGGTATCACAGAGTTGTGCCCTTTCCTATTTTAGAGAGTCTGTATGTTGAAGTGATCTCTCGAATTTATATTTACGCAAAATACTACAAAATATGAAATAGAAGCAACACAAAAACTGTTTTATAACAACAATCTTCAACTAAAAAAAATACAAAAGCAATCAAGTGTGTAATTTTTATAGTGAGAGTTGAAATTATACAGCAGGAGTTATTTCCCTTCAACTGTTATTTGAATTAGCAAAGTTTAAAAAACATTTTTTTATCTGGACTCACAGAAAAGATTTCAGTTCATGAAATAATAAGTTTCAATGGAAAGAATGTTCTTCGATAAGAAGGTGTTGTAGGCTGAAATTCGATATAAGAGTTCAAAGAAACTTGTTGATTAGGGGAAAATTGTAGTCTTCACTTGCAATATCAAGAAGTTGTGTTTGTACTAACTAACCAAAAAATGTATAGTATTTAAACTTCTGAATAAAATTTAGCATAAATTAAATAAATTGAAGTAACTTGCCGCTTAAGTTGTTCACCGAAGAGAGTTGAATATGAGTAAAAATTCTGGAAAGCTGAGAATATGTTGGTAATAACTTTTAGTTCCAGAGATTTTGAAGTAATATTTATCGCTGGTGAATACTGAAAAGAGTCGAAAGTTGAATAAGCCTCTTTGAATAAAGAGGAGTGAATGAGAATTCAGAGATGTTCAATGTTCGTATGTACATGTTTGCGTGCGTATGTAGTGTTTCATAGCATTCTCCACAGAGGGTGACGCGATTTCTCTGCTGTACTACAATACATGGTTGGTAGGATTATTTATTTCGTAAAAAAAAAATTGTGGCACAAGTCCGAAGGGGAAATGGGGAGAGGCTGGTCTTCATTAGCTATCCTAGTTCTAGCTGATCAGATTCACGACCCATTCATTCATTACAATTTACTCATTCACCATAAGAACTCATCCATCATCTATCATAATACCACATATTCACAGGGGGACCTACAAAAATATCCATGAATAACGCGTAGGCGTTGTTGCCAATTTAAACAAGTCAACCGCTTTGACGTAGGTGAGAACAGGATAGGATTAATTGACCAATGAGGAGAGAAAGAAATAGTAAGGTTGGATTTTAACTCTGTGATACAATTTTTGCACAGATTTGCTCGATCGCAGTGCTGTTACGTAGGAAATGTACTTTTTTAACCAATGAAATTACATCACAAATAAAATATTGTTAAATTGAAGGTAGGACACTCAGACTAACCCAAATAAAGACTATTTTTAATCCTTTTTGTCTCTTTTGAATCCATGTACACATGCTTATAAATATAAATGGTTTATTTAACACGAACAGGCATTGCCATGTTTCCTTTATTTTATTTTTTTTATTATTGTATGAAATTCGAACGTTCAGATTTTTAATATAAAAAAAAAACCTACAAAGGAAAATTCCTACTCGTTCGATGTGTACCGTGTACGGGATTAACAGTGTGGATATGGAAAACCTACTGTCGATGGGAATTGTAATAAAGTTCGACCGAGGAGGCTGCATGAAGGGAGACCCAGTAAAAAATTATTTGAATGACGATGTCAAGCTTTACTGCGTTTCAATAGCAAGACGAATACCATTTCCAATTTTACCCAAGTTAAAAGCTGAACTTGAAAGGTTAGAAGGCAATGGTATCATAGAAAAAGTCACCTAACCTACAGGCTGATGTGCGCCAATATTCCCAGTTTGCAAAAGATGGCATGAGGTGGATAGACACCCCAGAAAAAGGTCAGATGGAAAATAATTACAACAAAAGAAAGGATGCCAGGACACTTAAGCCATTAAAAAATGGTGATCAGGTCCGAATCAAACCTGATCAGGGAAAGTCGTGGGACAGTATAGGGATTATCACGGCCGTAGATCACAAGAATAGAAATTACAGCATTCAAACAAACGTTGGAATATCCGGCGCTATAGGAAACATATTCATTATGTTGGAGAGGAACCAGAGTACCAATCAGGGCAGAAAAGTTTACCAACAGAATCCCAATTCCAGGATATGGCCCAAGGAAGTAAAACTGAAACTCCGAACACACAAGAAGGCTCATGTGCCAACGACACATTTGGTCCGATCATATCTCAGACGAGGAATGGTCGGGTGATCCACAAACCGAAGCATCTTAAACACTGTGTTCCTTAAACGGAAAAGAGATAGGTGGAGATAGGGGAAAAAAGAGACTGAAACTTGATCAGCAAGGTAAGGCAATGAATAGCTCATAATAAGAAGTACACATATTGCTTTAAACCAAAAGGCATTGAACTATCATTCACAAATGGACAGTGATTCTTAAAGACTGGCCCTTCTGTCGAATAATAATAGTAAGAAGAAGAAGAAGAATAACGGAAAATGTAAATAGATGCGTTTGAATAAATGCGGACTGTGCCTTCCGATATGTTTTCATCATCAGTGGCCGATCAAACAAATTTGAGGATATTTGCGGATCAAAGGTTCCAGTGCACAACCAGAAGGACTCATTATTATGACAAAAACGGAATCTTGACTAAGAATAGTGTTTATAAAGAAGCTATTTAAGTAAGCACCTCCCCACCCCAATCCCAAAATGATGCCTAAGTTTAAAGTGCATTAAAAAAAAAAAAACTTTCTTGAAGTTTTTATTTTAGTATTTAAAAAAAAATGTCCGACGAAGTAAAAGTGGCAACTGCTCTCGAAAAAGACATCCAATCAATGGTTAACTAACTGGAGCAAGGAATGTCTTGTAAATGTTAAAGCCTCCAATACAAAAATGCTTTCATTTCACTGCAGTGAATTCACTACTTCTGCCTGCTATCAGCATGCCTGGTGCTAACCTTTAAGATAGCAAATCTTTGTGCCTTCTTGGGCTCACGTTTTCCATTGGGATGAAGTGGAATGATTATATTGACTCAATTGTTAGGTCTGCTACTAGGAAAGTTGGTTCACTGTGTCGTACCAGATAATTTTTCTCGCTTGAATCCATCTTGCACATTTATCAATCTACCATTTGACCGTGCATTGAATACTGCTGCTATAGCTGTTCTGGTGCTCCTACTATATACCCCGAGAATCTTAACAAAACTCAAAGAAGGGTCTGTAATGTTATCGGTCCTGACATGGCATCTCGACTTCAGTCACTTTCTCACCAACGTGACGTGACTTACCTGTCTTCTTTACAAATATTTTCATGGCAATTGTTCTGGTGAGCTTTTCTCTTTGGTACATAGACTGCATGAGCGTGTTACTTGATTGGCAATTAGGTTTCACCGTTTTACTGTTGAGCTACCTAAATACAGCCGTATGTTATATTTTGATAGTTTATTTTATCGCCTGTGGAAATCCCTTCCGATTTCTTGCTTCTCGGATAATTGAAATCTTCGAAAATTTAAATGCAACATCAATCGCCATCTTCTGTCTTCCTGAATCATGTTCCTTTATTTTTCTTTCTCCTCACTTCCCTCAACTAAAGCCATCTCATTCTGTTTCACTCCCTGTAAAACACTTGTGTCCTAGTGACATTATCGCCTTGCTTGGGGTGAAATGGTAAAAAAAAGCTAATGGATTAAATTTATATTCCCAATAAGCAAAATATTTTGGTGGATTTCAAACTGAATTTAAATTGACTGGATTTTTTCTATTAATAAGTAAAATCAATAAATTCATCTATATTGACAGATCTGTTGACACAAAATAATTTTTTTATTAATATTAAAAAAAATTTCAAAAGGTAATTATACTTTGCTTAAACGTTAATTAAGGAAAATTGGCTTATTTGAAGTTTAATTAATCTGAATTGAAACAAATTTTTAGTTTAAAATATTGGATAAAAGGCCCCGTTAACACAAATGTATATATATTTTCTGACGTTTAGAGTGATTTATTGACAGCTTGATGTTTGTGAAATTTCACTAAAGGGCACATAACTGAAAAAAATAATTGACAAATACAACGCGAACGCCTTTGATATATATAGTCAAGGAGGATTGATTGCCAGTCGATCAGCTTGAGAGGATCATGAAGGCCCCGTACTTTGGCGCCTATAGGGTTACCATGTGGTTGTCTACGGACGTAAGAAAGAGCAAGAAGTGAAATTCTTGGGGCTATGCAGGAAAGAGAACGGTTAACTCTAGACTTGAAGAGGTCAAGACGTGATTAGTGAATAAAATTTCAGAGTTCAGTCGGGGACGTTAAAAGTATAGAGCTGAAGAAAACTTCAAAAGGAACCGGAAGCCCAATCCTAAACAGGAAACAAGGGATAAACTACTCCTGTTCAAAAACCAGGGAGGAATGTGAACCTGACGATAGGCGAACTTATCTATTCCTACAGGAATAGGAAAACATAATTACTGTATAAAATTTCAAAGTCCCAATACGCCAACCAGACCTCAAGTGGAACTTGTACATACGACCCATCACTAAAGATCCTGAGAAAATGGTTGGTTCATTGTACCTGACTCTTCCTGCTACCCTTTACTTTTACAAGAGCTAGGTCACGTAAAAAATGGAGTATTGTTGTTTTATATGGCCAGCAGCAGCCTAGTCTTCACTTTCCAGTTTCTATAAGAGTCCAAAAGCGTCTCGGCGTCCTTGTGGGTGACAAATTATTTTTCACCCTACAAACCCTTTCACATAGACGAAACGTCTCAGATATCTCGCTGTTCTATCGCTATTTCTATGGAAAGTGCTCAAACGAACTGCATTCCTTAGCTCCACCAGTTCTAACTTTCATGTCTAAGACCCGCCATGCTACGCACTTTGTAGCGAACTACTCTCATTTCTTTTGTATTCCATTGGTGAGATATAAATTCCACTCGAGCAACATTTTCCCACGAACCGCTGCTTTGTTGAACAGACTCCCAAGAGGATGCTTCCCCAATCACTATAATCTTAACCTGTTCAAGCCTAGGGTTAACAGTTAACTTCCCCACATATCAGCATAAACTGAACTCTATCTCGATAATCCTAGGTATGACGATAAACTACATCCGGCAGCAAGACCTCTAATCGGGAGATTGGAGGTTTTGAGGGGTGTGAAACCACCTCTTAGTTGCTGTTATTTCCAGGTCCACTCTGACCCGAGGTGGTAGCACCTGTCAGGGTTCCAGGTATGGGCAAATAATAAACCTCCAAACAAAAACAATACACTATGAAAATATAAAAATACATTTTTATAGTAAACATACCAGCAATACATTAGTATATAAAAAAGAAAATTACCAACGATATATATTTATAGTAGAATTACCAACAATAGAGTTTAAAGCAAAATTACCAACAATGCATTTCATAGCAAAATGACTAACAATATATCTTATCTGTAGTTGATAACTGTGTTCAAAATATTAAATAACCCAACTCAACCAACTCTACCTCGAATGACTCTCGGGCCTTATACATAGTGAACATCAATGTACTAAATATGTTACTAAATTGGATGATACAAGTGAGTGAAATTCCCAATTATTAGATTTTTGGAACCGGAAGAATCTTGCAGTTTAAACACGAACGGTCAGGAAGGAATAATCTGGATTTTACAAGTAGACCAGACATACCTTAACGTTATCTGATTTATAGAGAAAGAAAATCCTTTATTTTTAATTAAACTTTGAAAGCAGAAGAGAAAAGCTAAATTCTGAAAAGAGAAGAAAACAAATGAAATACTGTGATCATTCGGTAATTCCAAAGGTCGAAAATATAGTTTGTTTTTTTAAGTTGAACGAAAGAGGTTTGCGTTACTGTTACATTATTGATTGATTGACATACATAACGCAAAGCGAGGTCGTTAAAAAGAGGTCAGCTCGGTGTTCGTGGACATACTGAGTGAGTATTATTTGGGTGTTTTGGTTTTTTTTATGAAAGAGGACGTAATTTTCGAAATTGTAGGAAATGCATTTCGAGTCGTAATGTTTGTTTTTGGCTATTGGTCGATTTCTTTGCCTATCATTTATCATTCAAATATTTTTTAACATTTGAATAATTTCATTCTGTTATCCTTTTCTTATTTTTATTGATTCGAATACGTAAATAGACGAGGACGTATTTTCAAAGGCGTTTCAAGTCGTAATTTTTTTTGTTCTGTAGTGAAATTCTTTCTTTCTTATTTGTCTCTCAAATAATTTTATACTTTTATTAGCTTTATTTTAAAGGTATTATTATTAAATTAAGTAATGATAAGTCAAAGTGGTACATTTGATAACGAACTGTTCACCCCGACATCCAGTGTAAAATATGGTCGTTCCTTGTTTTTTTAGAAGGTTTCCCAGTGATCCCACGAAGCCGTCAAAGTCCCAATTCCGTAGGTTTAAGCGTTACCAGACTGGACGCGACCAACCTCTGAAGATCTAACGGCGGAATTGAAAGATCTACACGATCTCAACAGCCAAACCGGCGTAAGAGGTTCAACGCCAGTCGGGGTGGCGTAACCAAGGCGGATTTTGACAGACGAAGCATCCAACAGCCCGATACAACCAGGTTTGCCAGATCTCGCCTGTTCCAATACCCTTTGAGCCGCGAGGGAGGCACTTCTGGTTTGTGGGCTTCTCCATTGCGCAGAATTGTCCACCAAAATCAAATACACACGAATTTCCTCGTCAAACCCTCTTTGATTCACAGCCATCTCCGCCACTTCCACCCGGAAAGGGAATAAGGAGAGAGGATGCGAGCAGATGCGGATAACACAATATTTTTTAAAATGACATATAGCAAGGCGAGGTCATTAAAAGTGGTCATTTCGTGGATATACGGGTAATTCAGTTTTGTTTTGAATTGAAACTATGACGCACAAAAACTGACTATATCACGTCGAGTTTCACAGGCATCCCTCGATTGACCAATATATTTAAAATAATCGCTCGGCAGAAGTCTAACCATGAAAACTATATACCGTATATGACACGTTCGGCGTTAGGAGGGGCGTATTTTATATTTGATAATTTTGCGGCAATACGCGCTTAAAGGGTTTAGGCAGTTTTGTTTGATCAATATTTCTTTTCATGGTTAGCCGTAAAGAATTGTAAATGTAGGACTATCTTACACTTAAGTAAAATAATAACAATAATAATATTTATTAAGATTTTATTACAGGAAATATCAAGTTTTACGGAAATATTGTTGACAATTATGGATTTAGTTACAAATACAAATAATATAAATTTTGATGCTATATTTGATTTGTTCTTAGGTATTTTTCATTTTCTTCTTTGTTATTGGCAGCATTTTAGAATACTTAGGTTGCAATGCTAAGTTTCTTAAGTTGAATAAACTGGAGCTATTTTATTTACGCTTTGTTTCCTCTCTTTTCTATTGTTGTATTTAGATCGCTTTCTTCCGGTCATTTTGATGGACAATAGCGAAATTCTGAAATTTAGAATGATCTTATTCCATTTAAAAAATAAAGCCTGTATAAAGGAATATTTCAAATTAATATACGGCCAAAAATAAAATGTTTTTAACAAAAAACCTCAATGATTTCACTATAATTACATAACAATAATGTAATGATATGCCACAGACAAATCTACGGTTTATGTTAACTCATCTCATTGCATGGTTACGAACTATAGACCTAAATTGATCTTGAAATATTGTGTAATCGGCTTTCATTTATTGTAAAATACTTGGATATGATATAATGAATAATTTGCAGTGAAATAATGCAATTTTCGATTTTTTGTTGACTACGCCCCTCCTCCGCCGAACGTGTCATATACTCGCGTATTATGTGATTTTTGAAGACCTAATTTTGAATTAATTTTAAATGGGGGTCACATCATGTATGTGTTATAAAATTAGCGTATATACTGCTGGTCCTGGTTACGCAGTTGACCAAACTATATATCCATTTACTTTAGTCAAATTAGATCTTCAAACGGCGTGTGCTACGCGAGTATATACGGTAAATACACACCGAATAACCTTTGAGTTCGCACTTAATTGGAAGGAAGCGTTAACGTAGCCCTGAAACGAAAATATGAGAATGCGCCATGTTTTTCCTTTGACTTTTAGGAGATTCTTGGCGGGTATTCGACCAATCCTGCCCTTCTCGCGACCACACGTCTGTAGCTTGTTGAAACCCCCTTGAACAGTCTTCTTGATTCATAAAAGAAAGACCATTTTCTTTCGTTGTCTTGTTATTAAATCATATTGTTATTTCTTGGATTATCGTTCTGCATTCTCTTTAATTGGAAAAGTTATATATAGCACTCTTGTATTGTAGCAGAAAAACACAATTTATACGTAGTTAGAGATAACAACTTAAAGCCAAATTTCTACGATTATTAGAAAGCATATACTTTAATTACACACCAATTTTCGTCTAGTTAAGTCACACACACGCCGCACTCTACTCAAAACAAATTTTAAAACAAACACAAATATACCAGAGTGCTGGTCATTATCGATGTGACTCTCGCTTACCACAGATGTTTACAACTATGTCTGTGCGTTTCCCCTATATAGGTTATAAGAGAAGCCGGAGCAGAGAGAGAGAGAGAGAGAGAGAGAGAGAGAGAGAGAGAGAGAGACAGACAGACAGACAGACAGACAGACAGACAGACAGACAGAGACTCACACAGACAGATATTTCACACACACACGCTAACCATAGGGACTACCCGAGGGCACGGCTGACTGCCCGTCTGACCATTAGGCTGTGAAAACCACCTCCTGTGAATACAGAAAGAGAACGGACTCCACTATCAACATGAGAAGTTCAAACCGATAGCAAACAAGCAATCAGCCGGGTTAAACCTACTCCTTTTTCACACTCTCATTTCATACCTCGTACATTCGAACGCTAAACTATACACTTTACCAGAAACATTTTCATATCTTGTAAACGAAAATAAATCTTTGGTCATATTTCCAAACCAGTGTTACATTTTTTTTTTACTCCAAGCAACTTCCACGCTATACTTCTAACGTTTCCGTCTGAACTCAGAAATGTTGTCAAATTAAATCTTGACCTCTTCAATTCTAGAGTTAGGCGTTATCTTTCCTGTATAGCTCAAAAGAACTTTCATTCTTGCCCTTTCACCACACAACAACCATATACCTTGAGTGGCTCTTGGGCCTTGTTTCATCCATCATAGTACGATTTGTTGACCTAGGGCATTGCTTTGATTTGAGAAATTAAAACATTTTTAAAATCTCTTAAAAATTCAATATCTCTTCCAAATATTTGTTTCGAAGAAAATTAATCAATTTATGGACTAAATTCTGTATTAAAAACTTGCTTCTTGCTTAAAATATAACGAAAATGCGTTCTTCTCCAGTAGGGTATGTCCTTGATTGTCAACACATTCAAAGGTCAATTAATTAGAATAGAACTTATGGTTACATCTAGTAATTTTAACAGTACAATGAGACTTAATTGCCAATTATACGAAATGAAGATTTCTTTGCAGAGTTTATGTGAAATTGACGTTTCAGCGACGCAAATTTTTGTCAATTTGCTTGGGGTGAAAAGATTAAAAAAGATAAGTGTCATATAGGAAGAAAATGAATAACTACCGACACCGAGGTTCGAGCGTGATACTCTGGATTTATGAATGTTTTCCGCCAGGTGTATAAATAGCGGTGTCAGGCTACTGACTGGTGCGATGACTGAGTGATTATTGAATGGAGCTATCAAGTCGAATAAGTGTGAATTGCTGTGCGTCGAAATGTCCGGTCAGGTTTTTAGTGAGACTAATTACGAACTCCTTTTCTGTGTTTTCTAATAAGTGCTCCATATCAGAGATAGAATATCAATAGGATTAATACAAATATGAAATTTGCCACTTGATGATTGATGTCATATTCAGTATCTCTACTCCAGAGTTTCGTCGACGAACTTTTGTGTAATTGTTCGGTCTACTCGTCAGGAGGTATCAGCAATTGCTTGTTGATTTTCTCATTTTGGCTATGCGCCTTTTTTTTTATTGGTGATAGGTTGATTATTTTCTTCTTTGTGTACATGTGTGCGTGTGTATGCATGTGCATATACGTTTTAACGTGTGCGTAAAGGTATAAATTCACCCCTTCTCCCCCCAGCTGTGAGTTAATTAGTAAGACTTGTATCATTAAACTATTATCACAAAAAATAAATTCTTACAATCTAAAAAAATATTTTCTGTCTGATGTCAGAGTGAACGGACGTGTTTTTCATTGCCCTAAGAAAGCTATGTCGTATTTTAAAAGGGAAGTTTTAATTATTCATTTAATCTTGTGTTTTCTTTCTTTATTATATTAAAGTTTGTGTTAGATTATTATGCATTCATAATTTTCATTAAAAATCACATTTTTTTTTCGATAAGTCGAGGTATATATCGATTGCTTCTTTTTTAAAGTGTTTTAGCAAGATTTCAATAGGAATTGATAGATTTGGCTATCGTCCGGTTCAGACGTCCCCGATCTTTTGAACAGGATTGGAGGTCCATCCCTTGTTTCCAATTTAGGATTGGATTTCCGGTTCCTTCTAAATTCTACTTCAACCCTATACTTCTAACGTCTCCGACTGAACACTGAAATTTATTCGTTAATTAAATCTTGATCTCTTCATATCTGAAATCAGTTAACTTTCCTGTTATCTTGCCCTTCCTTACCCTAATAAAATTCCACACAATAACCCGCTACCTTGAGCGGCCCTTGAGTATTGTATTGGATGAACATTAGTAAAAAAAAAAATACTTTATGAAGAATGTTTATTATCATTAAGAATTGTTATTAAAACATTTAATGCATCGTATTTGTTAGATTGATTATACATTGTCATGAATAAATCTACTCTATTTATAATATTGAAGGGTAACATTTCCCCTTTTTATGAAAGAGGACGTAATTTTCGATATTGTAGAAAAAGCATTTCGAGTTCTAATGTTTTTGTTTATCTTTGACTATTGGTTCAGTATCATCGATTTCTTTCCTTATTATGTATCATTCAAACATTTTTAAAAACATTTGCCGATAATATTATTCTTTTATCCTTTCCTTATTTATTGATTGTATTGACGTAATCTTTTTATGGATGTATTTTCATATTTGTAAGAAAAGCGTTTAGAGTTGTAACGTTATTTTGTTTACTTTTTTTTTTTTTTTTTTTTTACTATTGTTTCACATCAGAATAGTCAATTTCTTCCACCATTATTTACTTTTTAAATATTTTTAACAACAATAATAAAATTGTTCTTATATATTTGATGATAATTTTATACTTTTATTATTTATTGTTTGGTTTCTCAAGTAATAATATTAATAACGTGGTACTGTTTACTTCGAAATCCAGTATAAAATATATGTTTATACGTGTATATTTCTATGTGCGTACCTCTGATGGTTGTTTTTTTGTAGTGGAGGGGCTTGCGCAGTCAAATGACTCTGAGGGCAATGCCGTCGGGAGTTCAAAACTCTTGGTAGGGTCACCCTTGACGGACATGCTACAGAAGGAGCCACTCGAAATTATGAGTCAGCGTTAGTCCGTTACAGTTTCATAACTAAATTCTGCATGTCTCATTCCATATATGTCGCAGAGTAAGGTAATGAAATCAAGTGTGTGGGACACTTATTGGCAAGTTGAGGTCCACCTTAAACAAATTTACGCCATCGGCAATTTCTGCTCTGATTTTGTTTCACCTTCAACTAAATCTTGTTGGGAGCAGATTTTGGTGAAACTAGAAGCTTCTAGTGCTGAACCTGTACGTTGGCGGCGAATTTAATCAACATTGCCATCATCATCATAAAGGAAGCGGTCAGCAAAGAAGAAACTAAATTCTTGGATACGGTATAAAGACGCCGACGACGACAATTTTCTGGCTTTAAATAACCTGCAAAGGGTTGATAAGCCGTAGAAAACGAATCAATAAAAATCTTACTCTGGGCCTTGTACAGGCTCTTGGGCCTTGTACAAAGAGAACGTCATTGTAATATATAAAAAACATCAAAAACAGACGAAGCGGGAAGGTTTATTTTTTTATGGGGAGAGCGGGAATTTTTCGACCCTCTCCGTACTTATTAAGACCATACCGTTTATTAAGTTCGCACATTTTGTTCCTTTTTTTTTTTTAAATGAGTTTTTTACAACCTCCTCATGTATACCGCCCCGCTTATTATATACTGATAGAAATTTAGACACTCCATTTAAGGACGCCTACCTTGTAAGAGTATATGCTTTTCTCATTCCAATCTTAATACCATGGTCCTTCAAGATCACGGCTTTTCACCGATTTCATTTTCTGTATTATTATCTGTAAATTGTCATGACTTCTTAGAAAATGCAGTACTGCTTTCTCGTTACGCTATCAACGTTTTTATTTTTTATATTAAATTCAAATTAGTTCTTCTAGCCTGGCTACCATTCAGGATACGGAGCCCAGTCTACCTTACTCCTATCTGGTGGGAGTGATAAATAGATTTATGACCCCACCCCCCAAATGAACGAAACATCCAGAATTTGAATTCGGCCCGCCAGTTCCATTTTCTGTCCCAACAACTGTTTGCAAATTTTCTTTTTACTAAATAACTATTTTCCCTTTAACATGAAGTACATAAATAAAAGTACACCATTTTAAAAACAATTACAAAAGGTACCGAATCAACACAATTCATTTCTTTATTTCATTTTTTTACATTGTTGCAAAAACAAAAACTAAAAGTAACACAAATGTGCAAGAAAAATATTTTTTCAAGTGATAAATACCTCCGAATTTATTTTTTTGTAAACCATATTTTTCTTTTTAAACTTCTCTCATGGGGAAACATTTTAAAAAAAAAAAAAAGTAATTTGAAACAAAAACGAATATTTTTAGAATTGGCAGTTAGGTAAATAATTTCTGTTAATGTCACAAAATAAATGCAATTTTTTTTAAATAACTGACGCTTTTTAAAAATAAAACAAAAAAATGTTAAACATTTTTTAAATATTTTCTGGACAATATAAAAAAAAACAAACAAAAAAAAACCATTTTAAAATTCAAACATTACACCGGGTAAAAGACGACTTGTCAGGTTTGACGGCTATACTTGCTAAGTTTGCAAAAATTATTCAATGCAAAAATGTTTGAACTCCAGCGCCGGAATCTCTCGTTCATTTTTAAATTCACAATCTGATATCCTTGATGATGGACTGCCCGTATTTTTTAACCAGTTTTTCATTTCTTCAACCCGACCTTTCGGTCCCTGAACGATCCCAATCACGGTACCTGAACGGGTGTTTTTCACCCACCCGACAAGTTTATTTCTGGTCGCCGTCTCTTGAGTGTAGGCTCGGAAACAAACTCCTTGCACCCGTCCAAAAACTTCATAATCCACAGATAAAAGTTTGCTGTCGTCGTTCGACATCACTGATGCAATTTGATTTAGATATCAATTTATTATCGTAGCCTACATAAACCTGTACGCTGTCAACGTTCCAAGTTCTCCGTCTAAAAATGATTACAGAGTTATTTCCCTTTATGCAGGTTTCTCTCTCATCTTGTTTTGAATGCTTTTCGTGAGAAGAATTCCAATTCACTTTACAAATAAGGTAGAAAGGTTTTGAGATTGTGTAGTTAGTAAGCTTGATGCCCTTTTTTAATAATGGTTAGCAAGCTGGTTTTTCGAGTCAGTTACTACTGAGTAGTGAATTTGATCCTCACTAGGTGCCCCATACTGGGAGCATTGTGCAAAAAACAGTTTTAAATTAACTTTTTTAGTTAGTATAACAAAAATTAAATATAGCATAACAAATGTAGGACAACTACTAGCTAGAATCAAGCTTCTTGCCATAGTAATGGTATTCCAAGTCAGCTGTTAATTTTTATTATTTATTTATTTATTTTTAGAAAATTAATACATTTTTTTTTTGTAACCATCGTTTCAGTGTCCCCTTTTCAGACCCCGCACGATATTATATATTAAAAAAAGATTAAAAATATATTACTTAATGAATAATATATATATTTTAATAATCTTTCTTTATATTTTAAAACAAAAAATTAAAATTAATACAATTGTAATTATTCATAAATTTAAATATAAAATATTTTATTGGTTTTCCCATCTGTACGAACTTAAAACTGCTTATTAAATTCCACCTTGTGCCAAAGGATTTTTTTTTGTTCAACAAATTATGGCTATAAATTTTTTAACCAGGCATAAGTGTTGAAGGAAGATGAGCTTTAGAACAACGCACCTCTCTCTTCATTTATAATAATTAATTATTTAAGTCATCTGGAAAATAAAAACATTATGTGAAAATGAAACACTAAACAGTCATTAATAAATAAACTAAACATGATAAAATTTAAAATACGTAACTTAAACTACAAAAAAGTGTTTGAGAAGAATACTGGTGCCACAATTTTGGACGTTTTTTATACCACTAACATTATTTTAGTCATCTGAAAAGTATACTAACAGTTCTGTTTAACTGTCAGTTTTCAGATGTTTCAAACATCTGAAACATCTTTTTTCGATGTTTTAAACATCTAACAATAAATTCTTTTATAGCTGAACATAAATGAAATCTCAGTTTAAACCAGGAATCATTACACTGTTTCTAACGATAAATTTTTGTATGTATTCACGTTTTAAAAAACGTACATATTTGTCCTGTTTTTTAATTTTATTTTTAATTAATAGTTGTTGGGTATGAGTTTATGGAATCCTCGATACTTGCCTGTCACCCCCTACGGGAAGATGCACTCTTCTCCAAATTAACCTTTAACCAATCATCACTTCACTTTTCCAAACTCTAGTTCTCATTGGTTAAAAGGACACAAAAATGTAGCAAGTGGAAATAAATCCTTTTTTTTTTTCCGCGCAGCTGTCTGGAGCCTATTTGAAAATCCAAAAATCTATTTATAAAAAAAAAAAAAAAGAATCGCTCGACTTAAATTCAAGTCAGTCAGACACTGAGTTTCGAGAGATGCCAGCAGACTCCACGCGTGCCAACACACTGACTCAATAACACTACCAGCCTCTCATCAACACAACTCTCACTACTATTGCTGCGTGAAGAAACTTAACTTACAATTTACTAAAAAAGTGACACTATCACTACGAAATAGTAATTGTACATTTAATCAACTTTAGCATATCAGTCAAAGGCACACAACTCTTCATAACTCGAATCAACACTTACAATTGTCACACACATACACACTATTATTTGAACTCACACAATTGACATTTTACCTTGCAGAAATCAAATCATCACTTTGTGTATGTCAAATATATAAATTCATGTTATTGTTGAAATCTATATCTACGTTGTTTTTTCCTTGATTTCTTCAAGTTGTATTGTCTTCATATGTTCCTTTAATTTATTTGTTGTGGATAAATGCATAATGTACACGCACATTTTAGGCCTTCACACAATTTCACCTTCTGACACATCTTACTTAGCATAAATTCTGCAACAAGTTTCCACCAGTTAGGAGATTCTTTGGTTTCAGTAAATTAAATAAATTCATAAAAAATTCTCTCTAGATCAGTTACAACTGAATTGAATATTGAGTTCGATCCTCACTAGGTACTCCATACTTTCAGCCTTGTGCCACAAGTAAGCAACGCTTAAAGAATAATCAACAGTGCTTTCGCTTTTTAAAACCATTTTTACACAAGGAACTAATTGTTGTTGATCACCGTTTGGCGTTTACTGTTCCTTGATGTGATGTTTTTTTTTTTAAGTCAAATCTCATTAAAACAACAAATATAATTACGTCAGATTGATAAATACAAACGAGTTTAAATAATGGGCATTGACTGAGAACTGAAAGAGACAACAAAAAAAAACAACTAATATTTAAGTTTTCTTTTTCTTTTTTTTTCATTTATTCCCGGTCGATCGTTGTTATACATAAAACTAAAAAAAAAAGGTAAATAATGACTAATGAGAGATTACATTAAAAATGAAAATATATGTTCCCCTCCCCACCCACGTCAGGAAAAACTCTCAAAATAAAATTAGTCCAAAATCTTTGCGACCAGAGATAATAATACTAGTGAGGGGATCCAGTTTGCTACGTCCTACGAAAATCAAAACAAAATATGCCCATTTTTTAGCTCATATGATGTGATAAGTGAAATTATTAATCAGGATTTTTTATTATCATCGATTAACCACTACAGATTACGAATTTCCCAAAAATGTTCATTGTCTTACATTTTAACTTTTCAAGAAATCACGTCGAAAATATTTATCGGTAAAAAAGTCTAGAGAATCAGATCCCTAAACTCTGCAGTTAAAATTTATATCGTTTATTGTTCTTAGTATATTTTCAAATACTTTTTTTTTTTTAATATTCACATATTCCCATTCATGTGGATGCTTGTTGGTTCTTTTTTCTCTGAGAGAATGCTTTGTTGAAGCCAGCTATTCTCTATTGTTTGACGAGTATGAACTAGTTTAAAAACAACAAAATTATTTTCATGAATTTAATTTTATAATTTCGTGGTTGTATCCCCGATCATTTTTAGCCCATTATAAGTGGATCAGCCATCACTAATGATCGTAGAACCTTGTTCAGTATGTCTTTTTGGATGACTGCTTCTAGAACTATCGGGAACAAATTCTACAAAGTAACAAAGCAATTCTTCCAAAGGGCCATTGTGATGAAGCACTCAGAAGTAGTTATGTTTTCTTTTTACTTACATACAATCAATGTTTCATCAATCTCTGTTATTTTGTCTAGACGTCCAATTTATCACCAGTTTTTTTTTTTTTCAATGAAATAAACCCTCTTTACAAAAATACGTCAATGAGTGATTACAATAGTAAACACGTGTGGAGAAGTTAATTTGATTTTTCAATTTCAACTGAGAAGGGTACCTACAAGTATCAGTATCATCTTATGAAATTTATATGATCTTATTTTTATATTAATCTCAGTTATGACATTTTTCCTAAATGAAGTATCAAAATTAATAATAAAATGAATGGAAATACAAATAACACAGTAAAATGTAATAAATGTACATAAAATTATAGTATTTTATGTACACTTCTGATAAAATTTCATAAGAAAGGTACCTGTAAATTAATTAGATACCGTTCTTATGAAATATGAAATTTAATCTCACTCTTAACAGTCTTATTTTAATTTCTTTATAATATATTTTCCATAAAGCATCGTAAAAATAAAGGTGAGAGCTAAATACAAAAAAAAATTAGAGTGCTGAAAGTTTTCCTTAAAAATAACAAGGTAAATAATTTGTTCACTTAAATGTAAATAATTTCACTTTTCTCCTTCCGTAGAACAAATTATCCTCACGGAATCTGTCAACATGTCATTCATCACCTGTCAAGTGAGGTGAAAGTTTATGATCTGCTTTGTTTTATTTTCAAATTACATCTTTTTGGTGCAGAAGCTAAGTTAAGCTTGGTTCAAAATATTTTAAATAAACATTATAATTTCTGATTTTCTTAAAATAAATTTTGAAAAAATGATAATTGATATTTAAAAGAATTTCAAAATGAGAATTTCATTTTTTTTATAAAATGGAAAAAAATGGTTGCCATCTGTCAATTTTGCTGACTCAAAAAAAAAACAAGATTTTTAACGAAAATTTTGAATGTGCTAGGAACGATTAAAAAAATGTAAAAAAATACTCGCAGTATACTTTGATCTTTCCTCTTATAAATAATATAAACATTTAGATGGTAAAATTTTGTTTTCATCAAGTTTGGTGTCTTTTTCATCATGCTATCCTCTTTTTTTAGCGATCTCATGGAGGTACCTAATGAAACTTGATCAACAAACTAATTTCTTACAAAGAATAGACCATATAGAGTTGTATATTGTGCGACCTTTGAAGACCTAATTTTGAAGCTAATTTTAAGGGAGTCGCATCATACACAAGTTATTGCTGGCCCTGGCTATGCCATATTGACCAATCTATATATCCATATAATATATAAGGATTTCTGTTTGTTTTTTCCGTATATATTTTTCTTCATATCCATTTACTATAGTTAAAAAATACAGCTGTATTTAAAATAAACATGATTTTGATAAAACAAATGTTTTACTTAACTCAAACTGTATCCAATAATAATAATGCACGTAATATTCACATATTAGTATTGTATTATAAAATATAAACATAGCAAATATATATCTTTACCATCGTACACGTTTACACAATAAGTAGCATTACTAACTATACTTTTATCATTCTCTTTTATTTTCTTAACTTATTTAACTAGAAGATGGGATACAAAGTGAGAGGAAAATAGGTCAGTCTATTGTAATTTGGTCTCAAAAAAGGAATTTGCATGATACATGAGATACATTATAAAATCTTTTCTTTATAAGTGAAAATTTGGGGGTTGCAAGATACACAAGATTATCATTATGTGTTACACAAGTATATATGGTATGTGAGAGAGTTATGAAGGTGAATTAGATAAAATTGAGATAGCCAAAGGCATGGCACGTGGAATTAGAAAAATCTACCCCCATGTACTAAATAAAGGGTTTGGTTCAAAATTCCAACAAATATCACCTGAAGAAGGACAAAGCATACAATGGCTGAAATGTTGTGAAAGAGGACAACAGTTTGAACAATGTAAATAGTTACAATTCCTCATCTGAGATATATAGACATGTTCAAAGCAGTTTGGTAATTGTAGAAACTATAAACAGGCTCATTTTGACTTACTTCTACAAAATCAGCAAAATATTTCTTTTAAAAAGAATGGCAAAGATTAACTGAGAATCAGACAAAAAAAGAATGGCATGTCACAAAGGGGAGACATAGTGGAGTAATGGATAGCAGCTTGGATTGAGGAATCAGAGAGCCGAGTTTGAATTCCAGTCGAATCCATTACATTCACTTACATGCTAATACCCTTGGGAAAGGCATGAATCCTCTTCTTCTCCCCCCAGCTATGAGTAAATATCAGGACAGACCGGGTTCTATAGTCTTGGATAGCTACTGGTCTACTGCAGAAAGAAATGGCAACCTATTTCAGGAAAAAAAATCTGCCTCGTCAGTCATGTATTGAAAGATACATGATCGCCTAAGCATGTATTATGTATGGCACATAACAGAAACTGATGTCAAAAGGAAATTTTTCTCTTGACCATGCTATTACAATATGTACTCTCTTGGTAATTTTTTATTGTTTTAAAAATTATCATTAGAATTTTAATAAAATCATGACATATTACACTGAATAGCAAACTGAACATCCCCCCCACATACACACACTTTGGAAAATTAAAACAAAGAGTAATCAGAGGTAATTATAGTTACCATAAATTGAGTAATTGAGATTACAAGTTGAGTTATCAAGTCTAAAAAAGCTATTTCTGAAACTAGGAGTCAACTTATATGGCGAGTAAACAAGTGGGACAGCATTCCTAACAATTATTGTACACCACTTACTGTACATCCAGTAGGTTGCCACAATTATATCCCACTAAAACTTGTGTTTAGTGAATATATTTGGCATATTAACACAGAAATTAATATAAAATAATAAAATAGTAACAGAAATTCAGTAGTCTATCAATGCTACAGGATACATCGCGTCCAACTGCTGATACACTAAATATAAACACTGACCGGTGCAGTTTAACTCAGGTGGCCATTCAGACAACTATAGATAGTATGTGTGTCATCTGCGCAATTTTTATGACAGTAATGATAGTTTAATGACACATAATCAAATATACATAATCCATAAAAGCATAAGTACTGTGCTACATTATTTTAAAGGTTACTTGAAAGTTACCATATTGCATTAATGATTAAAAACTTAACTCTAAGAGATGACATAACTTTAAAAACATTACAGTAACTCATACATACAGTATACATTGGGGGTCAACCTATGCTGTCAGTATAGGCCTAACTCAAAATTTTCAGCTAAATATCAAGGTCAATTTATACACCAGAATTTACAGCAATTACAGCAAGAAAAAATGTATAAATGCAGTATCACATGTTATGGCTTTATTAGAAGTATAAAAATATCTTTTTGTAACTATGAAAATTAATGTGGAAGTATTTTTTGTTAAAAAAAGTCTAAAGTAAAATCCCAAATTTAATTTTCATCTGGTTATGGTTAATTACAGATTATAAAATTTTTTCTTTCCTCAATTATTTACATTTAGTTAAAAAATTTAATTAAATCAGTTGAAATTTAATTAAAAAGAAAATATTACAGTATAAAATAGTTAAAACTTGGATGATCAATGTAGTTGATTAATTTTAATTTTTAAATTTTTCCTCAGTCTTGTATTTTTTTATCCACCTCCTTTGTAAGGGCACAATTGCTACAAGGTAATTTTAAAGATGAGCACCACAACATACACACACACATAAATGGGGGAGGGGGTCAGAAATTGCTCAAACTCTCTCACTGTTTCCCTTTGGGATATCTCAAGCATTAGGGATTAATTCTGACTGTGTTGGAATGTGTCACAAAATCATTTTCATAAACCTGGCTGAACTAGACGTCACTCTGAAAGGGGTTAACCTGGTGCTCCAATGGCAAGCAACAGTGCTACACATCATCACGGACTCAGCATGCACTCAGCGTTGGATATCAGATGAACCAGTGGCCGCAGTTGTTCAACCAATTGAAGTCAAAGAAGGTCCGACCCCAGCCATTGGTAGAGTTGAGGTGTTTTTGCATAGGTGAGTTGTTGGGCTCTATGCAAGGGTTGGAATGAGAAGGAGAGCAGTTTTCAGTCTCAGAAGTGCAGACTGCGAAAATTGCCCTCCTTCTCATTCCAGCCCTTTACATAGAGCTTGGTAACTCACCTATGCAAAACACCAGCAAGCCAGCTACTAATCACAGTTCCCACGCCTGCCCACCTCCACTCGCTTTGGGGGTTTCAAGTTGACCGACCAACTCATTACACTGACCTTACCCCATTTCAGTGAAATAGGGCAGTGCTGCTTGGAGGGACCCACCCTAGATTGAGATGAGCTCCTACTTAGTTCTGTTTTGGTCAGGAATGACAGACCATAGTTGTCCCAGAGAAGTATATTAAAGTTTATTAACATCAGAATGTCCTTACTTTATTTTTATGATGTTTCTATTGGAATTTTATTAATATAGTTTAGCATAAAACTAAGATTATTTTCAGATATCATGGAGTTTTGCATCCAAAGAGCATTTTCACATACCAAATACTGAATTACCTCCTTTTATCTAAACTCCTTTTCCTGAGCACCTTTTATTTATTTATTTTTGTAAAGAAAAACAGAAATCTAACATTTATGACCAATCTTGACATGATCTTCTTCTTCTGTATCCCTTCAGGACGTTAGCGATCATGGCTCTCCACAATTTTCTGATCTTTGTAGCTCTTAATAACTTTTGTCTTTTTGTCATCTCTTCTAAACCCTGCACTGAAATTCATTCACTCAAGCTTGCTGGGTATATTATGCATTGCTTTCCTCTGTTTCTCTTACCTTCAATCTGTCCCATGAGTATCAAATTTTCTAAGCCCTCTTTCCTCATTATATACCCCAGAAATTTCAGCTGTCTCTTCCTGATGTTAAGTATAAGTGTTCTTGTTGCTCCCATATTCAGTCCATGGTATTCTCAACATCCTTCTGTAGAACCACATTTCTGTTGCTTCAAGTCTCTTCTTCATCTGTGAGAAGATTGTCCAGCATTCACTGATATGTAAGAGGACTGATAATACATAACAGCAGTACTCTTTTCTTTGTTTCTTAATTATATTTTTCTGTTTGTTAATACTTTGCTCAGCTTTTTTGAATGTATCTTTCGCCATCCCAGTCCACCTTCAGATTTCTGTGGTGCACTTTCTATCCACTGTTTGATACACTTCCATGATATCTAAATTGTTGCACCTGTTTGATTTTGGTATCTTCAAATTGTAAGCTGCATATTGGGCTGTTCCTTTTGCTAATAACTGTGCATTTAATCATCTTGCAATTAATGTTTACTCCTTTCTTCTCCCTTTACTTCACTACTTCCTGTAGGAGTTAAAGATTTTAAAATATAATTTTGATAACATTTTTATAGATATTATTAAAATATTAAGCTGAAATTCTTATTAAACTAGTCCTGGGTATGATGATAAACTACATCCAGCAGCAAGGCCTCTGATCTGGAAATTGGAGATTTTGAGGAGCGTGAAACCATCTCATACTTGCTGTTGTTCCCAGGACAGATTGTGTGTATATGTAGATTTGCATTTGTGCATATATATTTTTTATTCAGTGAGAGACCTAAAAACATTTTCCAAATTAAAAAAAAATTTTAATATTTTTTATTACCAAATATTTTCAAAAATATTTTTCCAAAAATTCAATAAAATCTTATAATTATTTGATTTTTAGTGCTTTTTTATTTTATTCTATTTTCTTTTTTGTTTTCAACTTTATGATTTTATTGCTCTTCCCAAGGTAGGGGTTGTCTGCACTGAGTGGGAGGGGAATGTATTATTTCAAACTGATTCAAATTGTATGTATATGTATGTGCTTGTGTATGCATTAAGTGGCACAATTTTATCTATGTTATTCATGCACAACACAGATATATGCATACCAAAGGAATATGAAAGGAATGACAGTGGTATGATGGGTCTTAGCCATGAAGGTTAGAACTGGTAGAACTAATGAATGTAGTTTGTCTGAACACTTTCCATCAAAATAGCGATAGAACAGCGAGAGGCTTGCAATTTTTCGTCCATGAAAAAAGGGTTGTAAGGTGGAAAATTCATTTCCCCATCCAACTTTCCTTCTACTTTACATAAATGATCTTCCTAAGAGAATACTCCAATCTTTTGTAAATATCTATGCTAATGATACAATGGTATACAAGTGCACCTCAAAAACTCTAAATGACCAGAGATTGGCAGCTGATCTCTCCTCTGACCTAACTCTAACAGCTCAGTGGGGAAGAAAATGACTCATCACATTCAATGCCTCAAAAACCAAACTAGTGACGTTCCATCATCACTAGCCCTGAATTTTCACTTAGTGTGATGAACAGGGCATTCTTTCAAGGAGGCCCCTTGCCTTGAGCGTCTACTGGGATTTAACCTCAACTCAAACTTCAAGTGGAGCTCATATATCCATTGCTATAGATACTGTAAAAATGGTTGGCTCCCTGTACCATTCCAGTAAGTACCTGACTCTATCCTTTACAAGAGAAATATCAGGCCGTAAATGAAGAACTGCTGGTTTTTGGGATATGGATACGAGCTGCCCAGTCTTCGTTTTCTAGTCTTAATAGAGTCCAAAAGTGTCTCCGCATCCTTTTTCCACCCTACAACATCTTTCTCACAGATGGACTATTGCAAGTCTCTTGCTGCTCTGTTTCCAAATAAATAAATATATACAAATTTTTTAGGCTTTGAAAACCTTTTTACTTTTTTCAGTATTCGTTTATGCTAATTTTAATTTAATTAATTCATTTATATCAAGAATGTTGTCATTTCCTACAAGCAACATAAAATATCAAATCTTTGGAAATGTTTCATCAAAGACTGTCAGCTTGTGAAGCTGTATCATTCTAGATTACTTATTACAAATTTCAAATAGATGTTGAACACAACAACTTTACCCTTTTAATGAACTATCCGGAATCTGCTCAGCTACAGTGACCTTAAATACAACAATGGAATCCCTTACAGTGAGGTAAAATCCACACTCACAAAAGGAGACACCTAACAAGAAAATGCTTACAGACTAAAATATCAAAAACATTATTTCCCTATCCCCAAACTGAATAAATGCTTATGGGCTCAAATATAAATAACCAATATTTACTTATTCCCAAACCAAATGAAAACTTGCCAAATCAAATTTAAATGGTCAATATTTACCTATATGCTAACATATAAATGTCTATAGACTCTAATATAGACAATCAATATTTACCTATCACTCAACCAAGTAAATGATTATTGGCTCAAAGATAAATGATCACAATTTACCTATCCCCAAATCAAGTAAATGCTTACAAACTCAGAAATAAACATTATTTACCTGTCCCTCAATCCAAGGGAATGCTTGTAGGCTCTGGTATGATTTAAAATAGGTGTGGCCAGTGGGCCACTGTTCTATGGCTCATCACAAGGGTGGGTTGCACTCCTAAAAAGATTTGCAGTAATTTTTCATAGTAGACACTTCAGCTTGTTTTTTGGAAAAAAAATGTTTTATAATTAAAAAAATTTAAGTCTTGGTAAAATATTATCACTGATGACAGTACAATTAACATATGTCCATGTATGTGATATTTTCTAAATTTGAAAATTAAAAAAAAGTATATTCCTTCTGCAGAGAAAAAATTATTATGGATGTTTCCTGTTTCAAAAGCAAAAGTTATTTACACATATGATCTTCTTTAATGAAAATTGCCAATTGTTTAACTTGATGAAAATGTTACTTTTACCAAAAGATTACAAAATTCAAGAAACATTGTACTTAATCATTCTTTATGGATGTGGTTATGTATGAGAGAGTGTGTGAAAATGAAACAAAAAATTTTAAGAAATGTTATTTTGCTTATGAAATTAAGCATGCCATTCAGAAAGGCCACAGTTTATCCATGACTGATTTAAAAGGAAAAAATACTGAGTAATAACACAAAAAATATTGACATTTCATATCAATCAACCAAACCTAACCCATCTATCCTTAATGATTGATTATTTGTTTTGCATTGATTCTGAAACTATTCAGAATCTTAAAGATTTTCTCATATTGTTTTTTTTGTAACTAAGTCTAAGATGGAAAGGATGTAGGCATATTGGTAGTGAATAAATCAAATAAATTCAAACTTTTATTAAAATTTTATTTTTAAGTTACCTATCCTCAAGAATGTACCCCACTGTGTATCTGCAAATCCAAAAGCAAAAATAAAAGTACAAAGAAACATAATATTACATAAAATAAGATATTAGACCTCAACCTGTAGGATAAGTGTTTTTAGTTTTATTTCTGGATAAAAATAATTCAACAATGTTTAACCTTTGTGCCTGCAAAAAACAGTATGTGAAAAAGGACAGTTTTTCCCTTGACACCACTATTATTTTAACTACCTTCACTCACCAGCAATGTTTATTGTTTTAAGAAGCAATGACTAGAAATGTAATAAAACCTAAACATATTAAAATGAATTTATACATTTTTTGTTCTTGAGAATTAACAATAAAAATACTAAACATTATTTATTTATTAGATTGTTTATTTACAAGAATAACTTTATATATACAACATTATTAAACTAATAAAATTAAAACTAATGTAATGCAATATTTATCATTTACCATTTTATAAAGAAATAAATATGTAAACAATTTTTTCATAAATTAAAAACATTTAGTAAATTAAAATATGTGAGCCAACTATAGCTAAATTATTATCATTTACCATTTTTTAAAGATTGAATCAATTGACCATCAAGTGATATTTTGCCAACCATTCCAATAAACAATCTAATTAATAAATATTGTTTATTATTTTTGTTGTCAATTCTCAAGAACAAAGAAAATGTATAAATTCCCTTTCATATGTTTAGGTTTTATTAAAATTTTAATTGCTATTTTTTAAAAGAATAAACATTGCTGAGAAGGGAAGGTAGTTAAACTAATATCAGTTAAGGGGAAAACCATTTCTTTTAACACACTGTTTTTTTTTTGGGTGGGGTGCACATTAAAATCCAGTTTACTTCATAGGTTTTTGCCATTTTTCAAGGTAATAAAAAACTCTGTAGTGTTTGACTTTAATGTAACATCAGAAATGAAACGTAAAGTAGAACAAGGTACAAAACATCAAAATATGCATAAGGGTTGCATTTAAAATTGTATGACTAAACAAATAAATTTTACTTTTTTATGTGAGAATGTAGTACTGAAGGCAAAATTGAAAGATAGTGTAGAGAAATTGTGGGAAAGAGAGCGGTGTACCTTGGGTTGTTGAAATGCTTATTAAAATTTCCGCTGCTAACTACGGACATTTTCATTTTTCTTATCTTGCTCCAGCTGGCTAAGTACAGAAATCTATGTTTTTTGCATACTGCTGGTATGAGTGTCCAGTTGCGCCATCTATCGTAAAATATGGGAAATTCTAACTGTTCTAGCATGCAAATTATTAGTCAGCCTTGATTTTTCTCTACGTCATGGTAGTTTCGTATCTAATTTGAAAATAATCCTGACGAAAATGCAGCTAGCATGCAGATGCTCCCAGTGCCCGTGACTTTGGGTCATACCAACATGGCGGCACCCATGAAACGAGCAGCGTGGCTGTCTGCGGAAGATGTTTTGGCAGAAATATTTGCTGATGATGACTGAATCAGATCAATTTAGCGAAAATTTTGATTCTGATGATCCCGAGTACGTGCGGGAGGATGGTAATGGTCGGGAAAGTGAAACTGACAGAAATATTAGCGATGATTTGAGTGATCACAGTGATGTTGACGTGAATTTTCATCATGGCCAAGGTGATGGTCAGCCCATAGAAGTAGGCGTAAAGAAGTGTAGTAAATAATGCAATGCCTGCAACACCTGGTGGGCCTGTTGCAATGCCTGCAGCACCCGCTGTGCATAGGCCTGGCCCTGCTGATCCTGGTAATGCTCCACAGCCGGCTCCAGCCTGTGGTAGACAAAATCAGGGCAGGAGAAATCAGGTGGGGGACTGAACTAATATTGACAGACTTCCTCATGTGCATCAGTTCACTGGCACTCCAGGCATAAATATGCAGCCCAATGATCCAGGGTGTTGCCTTCAGTGGTTGAAAAGGTTTCTCACGGATGACCTTGTAAACATTATTGTGCAAGAAATAAATAGATATGCTCAACAATATTTCCAAGAACACCCCAATCTGAAACAGTATTCTCGCTGTTGCCGGTGGAAGGACTTGACAACAGAAAACTTTTGGCTGTTCTTGGCCCTACTGTTCAACACAGGAATAGTGAAAAAGCCTGAAATTCAGATGTACTGGAGCACTGATCAGAAAGTGGCGACTCCCTTTTATTCAGAGACCATGGCTAGGGATAAATTTCTTCTGATTCTGAAGTTTCTTCACTTCAGTGACAATAATGCTCGACCTGACAATGATGAAGATCGACTCTACAAGATCTGTCCTGTTTATGATTACATTATAAACAGGTTCAAAGCTGTGTACACTCCTGAGGAAAAACTTTCCCTAGATGAAGGGATGCTCAAATGGCGTGGCCGTGTGAGATTTCGGGTCTATAATCCTCAGAAGCCAAACAAATATGGGATGAAAGGGTACATTGTTTCCGAGTCGAGTAGTGGTTACGTCTGTAACTATGAACTCTATTGTGGTATTGGCAGAACAGTTCAGCAGATCTGTGGTGGACTTCTGGAGCACCTATATGGCTTTGGCTATAAAGTGTACTTGGACAACTATTACAACAGTGTCGCATTGGACAAATTCTTTCTGGAAGATGAGCGGAAAGTTCATGTTTGTGGTACACTTCGGCTGAACTCTGGTGCTCCTTGTGACCTGCGGCAGGAAGCTGATCGCCTTCAGCAGGGACAAGTGACATTTCGTAGGGATGGAGATGTATTAGTGCTCGTGTGGAAGGACAAACGCCCAGTGAAAATGATCACTCTCCATGACTCTAGGATGGAAGATTCTGGTACTCAGGACAAGAACAATTAGACAATTCAAAAACCTGCATGTGTGCTGGACTACAACAAACATATGTCAGGTGTTGACAAACTGAACCAGATGGCAAAATATTATCCCTGTACATGCAAAACCATCAAGTGGAGCAAGAAATTTGTGCTATATTTGTTTGAATTGTGTATTGTGAACTCCCACATCCTGTACAACAAGGCAAATCCACAGAAAAAACTTGCATTGCTGGATTTCAGAATGGAACTGATTGATGACATTCTTGCAGAATTTGGTCAGGCCAAGGCTGCCATCCCCGACCATCATTCCTCTGACTCTGAAAATGAAGGGGAAGTTCCTCAAGCTGTGGTATGTCCAAGGGCACCTAAAATTGATCCTGCCAATCGCCTGGTTGGTGGAATGAAAGCTCATGACTTGGTAGAAATTCCACCAACCAATAAGAAAAGGTACCCTTCCAAGCCATGCAGAGTCTGCAAAAAAGCTGGAAAACACTCAGAAACAAGGTACTTCTGCAAAAAGTGTGAAGTCCCACTCCACAAAGGACAATGCTTCAAAAGATATCATGTGTATACCCATTACTGATCTGTTAAGTCATTCCCAGGTATATCCATGAAAATGGAATGCTGTAAAACACACTGGTGCCAGTTTTCTGTGTAATAAAATATGTAGGTTGAAATTTGGCATTTTCTTTAAAAATGGCTGGCCGGATGGGGGCAGCACTGGGCAAATGAGTAGCAGTGAAAGTGTTAACAAAAACCTTCTGTACTAACTTTTTATAGTTACAGTGGTCATGTGATTGTGTTACCATAATTTGTATAAAATGTGTGGAAATTTCTCTCTTTTTTCTTCAAAGATTTAACAATATGATTTTTCACACATCTATAAAAGATAAGGAAATAAATTTTGTCTCCAGTCCATCTTTGAGTAGACTTAAGTGTCAGTGCTTTCAAGATTCATGTCTCTACTTTGCTTTGAATTGGGAAACAAAAAATTTCATCAATGATTTTAGATAGTCATAAAAGTAGTCCTTTGAAGATTTGACCACCCATGTAGCTATAGGGTTGTCTCAAACCTTCTAGAACACAAGTGGATGGAGGAATAGGTCCCCAGGTTTATCCATATAAGCGGAGAGAGGCAAGAAATTGAGGAGATAGGGGTCCAGCCATGAGAGAAGTAGGTAGGTGACCAGAGGAGTTAGTAGCTGCCCAACGGCCAGTGACAGAAGAACCAAAAGTGAGGAAAGGACCAGTGAGATAGCTGGCTATCTTTTCCTTCATTTGAACTGCTAAGTGAGAAATTGTATTGTTGTGAACTTTAAAAACATTTGTCATTATTATTATTTATTGAAAGTGATCATGGCTGAGAAGACAAACCTGTACACATAACACATTGAGTGTATATGCAAATGCAATCAACCTTGGATGTCATCACAGGTGCAGTGAACAATGAATGATCGGAGAACATGTTCACAAAACTTGTCACAAATTCCACCATGAATGGCGTCACAAAGGGTTATCTTCCATGTTATCAGATAGTTATATGTCATGGAAAGGTAGCAGTATTATTCACAAGTTAAGGTAAGTGCTATTGCTTCCTTTTCCTTGGCCTTACCAGTTTATTTGTTTGGAGCAATTTCTCAAAAATAGTTCTGGCATCAAAGTGTTTGCCTATCAGTGATTGAGAGAGTTTTACAATAATTCTGTATGAGAACAGCAGAGTAATCTAGTAGGGTAGTCAGGAAGTCAATGAGGGATGAAAAGTTGGAGTGAATTGTAAGTTTTTATTCTCTTTTATTTTATTATTATTATTATAAAAATGAATGATGTCTATGAAAAATTGAAGTGATGGGGTTATTAATGAATAAGTTTAGCAGAATTAGGGCTAATTTTAGGTAATTTTGTTAGGGCTTTAAAAACTCACATTTTAAAAGTGTATATATATATATATATATATATATATATAAAACACAGGAGAAGGAGAGTAAAAAAAAAAAATAAAAGTAAAAAAACATTTTATAGTAAGTAATTTTTTTTTTATCCTTACTTCCCTCTACCTTTGTTTTATACATTTTTGTATATATTTATATATACTTTTAAAATGTCAATTTTTTAAAACCTAATAAAATTTTGTAACCCCCCCGCCCCATACACACACATTATTTAGATAATTTTTTTGTTGATCTTGTATGGATGACAGAGTGTTGTCTGAAACTTCTGACTTTGAAATCTGGAGATGTTCTGAGAATGAGCAACTACTGTAAGGAATTTGGAGGTGATAGTTGGAAGACAGAATTGTCAAGAACACCATTCTCTAAACTTTTCATTATGAAGGTCACATTGTATATTTATACATTTCCATGGATCAATTTACTCCCAGCTATGGGTTAAATAGTAGTACTTGTATCTGGAGAAATCCTTTTTATTCTCAAAAGAATTGTTAATGCAATATTCACTTGCAATATAAAGGAATTATTCTTAAGTTTCAAAATACGTTTTGGCTTTAAATAAGCACAAAAGGGTTGATAAGCTGTAAAAACAAATCAATCAATTCACAAGCCAAAGAAAAAGGGCAAGCTTAAATTTTTGTGCCTGCAAAAAAAAAAACAGTGTGTCAAAAGGATGGTTTTTCTCTTGACAATGCTATTATACCCTTCACTTCTCGACAATGTTTATTGTTTTAAAAAGCAATGATTGGAATTTTAATAAAATCTAAACATATCATGAATTTGAATTTATCTATTTTTTCTTGAGAATTTACAAGAAAAATATTAAACACTATTTATTTATTAGATTGTTTATTTACAAGAATAATTTTATATTTACAACATTCTAAAAACTAATACAGTGCAGTATTTATCATTTACCAATTTATGAAGAAAGAAATATGAAAATTTTTTATTCATAAATTTATAGATATTTATTAAATTATTAAAATATACAAATCAACTATAAAGAAATCATTATTTACCATTTTATGAAGTTGGAATCATTTGGCAATTAGATGATATTTTGCCAACCATTCCAATAAAGAATTGATAAATAAATGGTGTTTATTATTTTTGCTGTCAATTCTCCAGAACAAAGTAATGTATAAATTCACTTTTGTATGTGAATTCACTTATAGGAGTTCAGTTATTGCTCACTTGTTGCCACTGAGTGCAAAATATATGCTGCTTGACCAGACGAATAATGAGTGGATAAAAGTGTTGGTTTGTGAATTTGGTGACATAGTGTTTGTGAGTTCAATCTCTGGATTGGGCAGTGTGTACTTGTACTCAGTGGAAACAGGCGAACAACAACTGAACATTACTAAATAAAATAAGTGTGACAGTATTGTCAGCCTGGGGTCAACTCCTAGTCATGGCATGAAGCTGTGATACTTCTTCTACCAGCATTTTGGGGTTGACTCTTAGTCGCTGCCACAATGTGACCCAGTTGATCAGCAGTTGTCACTACCCGGTGAGATCCTTCGGTCAGGAGACAAAATGGGATGGTTAGTCGATTATAACGGCTTCATACCAGATGCAACTGGTTTGACACCAGCTCTGTCATTCCCAGCTCACTTACAATGACTGGTTACTGAAGTAACTACTTCAATCTCAAGTCTAACCTACTCACGTTGTGATTTTGATCTTAGGTAGATAAGATCAATCAGGCATCTGGCATTAGTGCAAGATGAGTCTAAACTGGAGGTGATGTCACACAAGCGTAAAACAAGAAATAAATAAAAACCAGAAAAAGATTTGAGTATGTTGAAAGAAAGCAAATCAACTTTTATTGGTCTGTTCTATGCAGGAGTATGTGTTTTTCCCAACCTGTTTCTTCTGAGAGTGACACTATTATACTTCTAGGCAAGTCCTGGTCTTCTAAGTCAACTGGTTTAGTTTTTAGGTGCTAGCTTAGCTTCGTTCATCAGTATAATTTACTGTTTTGTAGAAAGGCGAGGTCGGAGACAGAAGTTGTGGAATCTATCAGTCAGCTTCTGCGAAGCGACTCTCTGGTTCCTGGTAGCAAACTGAAAAAGTAACTGGCGAACTGCCTGAGGGTGCTCGCTTATATGGACATCAACCAAAAACCAGTGCTGGGTTAGATGCAGCCTGGGGTAATTCCAAATTTCTGACAAGGGACTCCTTTATTGTCCAGCTAGGAAAATTAATTACTTTCCATTTTGGGGGTATCCCTTCATCCGTGAGGAGAAGTTGCAGGATAGCCATCCTCCTAAACTCCCTCCTTCTCACATTGGTACCTCATACCAAATCCTTTCAGTGGGTGTTAGTAATTTCTCCGTCTTTCTTACCAATTTACCTCCACCTATCACCATTACTACCATCCAACCAATGGCATCTTGGTCATGCGGTTGTGGCTAAGCTTGTTTCATTAACTCTTTTACATCCCTGTTTAATCACTATTTCTGAGTTCAGAATTATCAACTTTGTTTATGAAATTCCCTTTATCATCTTCCAAATAACACATGGCCCTGTCACTTGGCTAACTCCTAAAATCTTTGCGATTTCAAACAATATTTGCATTTTCTTAACCAGTACTTTTGACAGCCATCATTAATCATTTGCCAAAGCTCATCACATGGCCTTTTTGTAAATTTACCATTTACGCAAATCCTCAGTTTCTTGAGAAAAGTAAAAATAAAATCTTTCCATATTGAACGCATATCTCTCAGAACATCTTCCTATACCAAACATTCTTACAATTAACACATGGCTTTGTTGCTTGGTTGACTCCTAAAATCTTTGCGATCTTGAAAGTTTTCTGATTCTCGTGCTTTCAACCAGTACTTTTACAAACATCATTAATCAATTGTCAAAAGCTCGCCACATTGTCCTTCTGTGAATTTATTGTTGACACAAATCCCTGGTTTTTTGAGAAAAGCAACTTTTTTTTTTAAAGTAAAAATAAAATCTCAGGATATCTTTTTTTCCGTTCTTAGTATTTTCTTGTTTAATTTTTGTGGCTAATTAATCAATTACCATAGCTAAATAGTGTCACATAAGACCTAGATGATATCCCTAGACATAGGCAGTGGAGCAAGAACAGTCTACCTCTGTAGATTAAATAAAGGGTTCAGTTCAGAATTCCCTGTAGGTTACCCAGATCAATATACACCTGAGGAAGGCCAGAGGGCACAACAGCTGAAACGTTGTGATAACAACAACAAAGATGAGGACAATAGTCCCAATATAAATAGTACAAATAATGGTATGTCTAAGTTGTAAAAGTCTGAACTGATGCTCATTTGAACATAGAGTAGTGATAGGCTTGCAATGCTGCATTTGTAGAAGAAGTGACTGGAAAGAGGAGAATATATTTTCTCCCACAAGACAGCTGAAACAATTTTGAACTTACTCAAGGTTGGGAAAAGTGGATTGAGCAACTCCAGCCCAGGTATGACAAGCAATTGTTCATAAATAAATGAATTTAATTTTTTTTTTGTGGTGGTGGTGGGGGGTCAGTATCCTGTAATTTACCTCACTTTCTATCGAGTTGAAAAGCATCTCTGAGTCATTGCTGGAGGAAATATTTTCCACCCTTCTACCTCTCTCTCCCACAGACAGGATATGGTGAGTCTCTCACTGCTCTATTGCTACTACGATGGAAAATGCTCGGATGAACTGCATCTCCTTGTTCCACCAGGTCTGGCCTTCACGGCTAGGACCCGCCATGCCACTTACATAGTAGCAAACCACCCATGTTTCCTCTGTATTCCATTGGCAAGAAGTAAGTTCTACTCAAACAGCTTCTTCTCGCAAACCATTGCCCTGTGGAACAGATTCCCAAAAGGATTTTTCCCCTATCACTACAATCTTAACCTGTTCAAGTCGTGAGTCAACCATTATCTTCCCCATATAGACTACCCCTTTAATGAGTGTTTCATTTTCTGTAGCTTATCAACACTTTGCATGTTATTTAAAGCCAGAAAATATTTTTAGATTATAAAAATTTGGGGGAGGGGGAGATAATAATGATTTAGTGATACTAGTCTTACTAATTAACCCATAGCTGGGGGAGAAACGTGAATTCATTCCTTTCCCAAGGATATTTGTGCATAAGTGAATATAACAAACCCAACAAGAATTGAACTCGACTCTTGGATTTACAATTTGTGCGATTATCCATTACACCACCCACACATCTAAGCTTACAGCAGCTGGTATACCCAAGTGATTACCCATCTAGGTGCTGACTAGGCTAAACGTTGCTTAACTATGGTGGAGCTGGATATAGCCCATGGCTCATAGTTTGTGAAAGAGAGAGATAGATAAATCCTTCTCATTCCATGTGGAGTAGAGAGCCACAGCCACACCATGCTAGTGCTGCAGCTGTAGTAGATTTTTTAAGAGCTAGAGGCTTTGTAAGAGTTTGTTAGATGCACACCTAACCATTTTGATTTACCAATCTTTTTTCTAGATTGGTTGTCAACAAATGCTAGAGAAACCAGTCTGCCCTGCTATTTAAGCCATAGCTGGGGACATGGATGGAGAAGAAATGGATTCATACCTTTCTCAAGTGTATTTTGTATATAAGTGAACACAACAACCTCTGCTGGAATTAGAACTCTGCATGCTGATCTCACTGCTATCATGGTTAAAGAAGGACAGGGTTTAATTTTTTTTGGCCGGGAGGGGTAATCATTTCACCCTAAGGAAGACAATAATGCCACTAGGATGCAAGGGTTACTAGGAGTGAAAAAGGACAGTAAAAGAATAGGATTCAGGAATACAGAAGATGGTAATTGGTATTGCATTTTAATTTTTGAAGATTGTAAGTAGCAGAAAAGCAAGAAATAGGGAAAGAGTTCCATAGATGAAAATTGTGAGAAAAGAAAAACTAGAATAGAATATACAGTTGCATTTAGCTAGTTCAATTGTAAAACAGTGAGACCTAGTTGCCAATTTAATGGCATACTTAAATTCATGTAGGCGAAATGCCAAGGCAAAAAGCCATGAAAATAATTGTAGAAAAGACAGAGGGAAGCCACATCATATCAGTAAGAAAGTGACTGGTGTCAAGATGCCAGGTCAGGATTGGTTACATTAGAGCCCCTTTAAATTATCTCAAGAATCTTGATATATATAGTAGGAACACTAGATCAGATATAGCAGCAATATTTAATGTCTAGACAAATGGTAGATTTTATAAATGTGCAAGATGGATTCTGACAAGAAAATTTGTCTGACTCAACACAGTGAATCAACTTTTCTGGCAGTAGATGTAGCAATATAATCACTCCACGTCAGTGGAAAATGTGAGCCCAAGAAGGAGCAAAGTGTTGCTCTCCTGGAGTTTAGCATCAGCCATGCTGACAGCAGACAGAAAAAGTTCTCTTTGGTGATTAAATGAAAGTGGCATTAAAATTTACAAGCTATCCTTTGCCCCAGATAACTATTGGTCATTTTTGAGAGCAGTTGGCAGTTTTACTTTGTTGGACATACTACTAAAACAGGAGTAAATAGTTGTGTCATCAACATAAATACCTGATGTTAAATGATGCATCTTTGTATGAATGAATACAGGAATCCCTCAATTAATGTGCATTCTATTAATGTGCTTTCAATTAGTACACTAAAATTTGTATGTACTAAAATTTGATTAGTGTATGCATAATACTCGATTAGTGCAGTAAAACATTTTTCAGTTTAACTATAGTAATTGGGGTTTATGAAATTACAACAAATTTTCAATTGTTCCTCCATTTTATTGTGTAACCAAGGTTTCTTGTTTGATCAAATTATTGACAGATTATGTATAAAATGAGGTGTATGCCCAGCTTCTAAGGAATGTCTTCCACTTGAAGGAATATCATGCAGTGTCTTTGTGGTTTCAAACTTTTCTATCAGATGAGTAATTGTTGATAGAGCAAAAAAATACTGTGTTCCTTGTTTTATAAGCTCTCATTGTTGCTGCTGCTGCTGCACTCTCATGGTTAGCATAATATAGCTACACAAGCTCCAGTCTAAAGAAACTTTGGTATATTTTCCAGAGAATGATTTGTCGAAAACAAACCTAGCTTATATACATTTAATATGTTACAAATAAATAATGTGTCATTATCTGATTGATTAATTTTATGCACACTTATTTTCACCCTGTGTGTGTGCGTGTATATATATATATATATATATATATATATATATTATCACTCACCATTAACACAACTTGAAGTTTCATGCATAATGCAATCTTCAGATGCTGGATAGAGACTGAATGTTACATAATTTAAATTTTTATTTTATATATATATATAAAATAAACAGGGATTTACTAAAGAAAAATTATAAAATAGACTTAAAACTATATAAAAAATAATTTTTATTTAAAGTTGGGATTATTATTTTATATTAAACATAAAGGGGGATTATTGTTTTTTTTAAATAAAAAATATTTTTTTTTTTTAAATTTTGTTAAAAACCAGCACACTATGTGCAATATCAGATATATATATATATATATATATATATATATGTTGGAAATTTTCTTTTGTAAAGGTACATCTTGAAAATGTATATATACATTGACAGTGCACAACTACTGATATAGTCCTTTTTCAAGGGCATAAACACAGTTTCAAATTTTGCATTTGTAAATAAAAACAAAGTACAGATAACTCTTTAAAAAGTGCTTGCCATTTTATTTTTATTCTAACAAATGTTGTGGGAAGAGAAAGCTGTAATAAATTCTAATCTAAGAAAGTTATTTCAAAAGATTTTCCCCTATTTATTACAAGTGGACCATTTAACATAAGATGTGCATACATATACAAATACAATTACATCTCTCCCCTCCCCCACTACACATATATAATTACATCAATAAGAACATTACTTTAGTCTGATGAAGTTCTTTTAGAGACTGAAATGTGTTATACAGAGTTTTTCCACTTTGTCATTCAATTTTGTAACATTGTTTTGATATATACAAATTTATATATCTTATTCTTCCTCTTGATAAAAATATAGTTTTAATGTATGCTATATTTATGGGTAAAAGTGCACAATATTGGAAATAGAGCTTATGTAAATATAAAAGTGGACACTGTTAATACCAAGTGTTGACAGTTTGTTTCATGCTTCTGTGCAATCTTCAGACCATATATACATATTCCCAAGAACTGATGCTTTGTAGAACCAACTTCAAAGAGCATACATCCCTGATCACTACAATCTTAACCTGTTCAAGTCTATTGTTAATCATTATCTTCCCTACATATGCCTATAAACTGTGCCTCTTACTCTTTAACCCTCTTTCTCGAGTGGCTCTTGGGCCTTTTACAGAGGGAACATTATTGTAAAACAAAAATGAAATGTGATCTTGCAGGCCATATAAAACCATCAGACAGGTTACATAAAACCCTTAGGTGGTCTGCATGCAGGCTGGGTAAAAACGTTAGTTGGGCTGTTGTAGCTTGCCCATCCCTGTTTTAAACTCTTTTTTAAATAAATATACTCTTCTTATCTTATTTTTGTTGTATTCAGTTCATTTTATTGACTGTAACAGAAGACTTAAACATTTTTATTTTATTTTCTGTCTTTAAGATTGGTCAAAGGATTATTGGCAGAAATTGTGATGCTGAAGATAAAGACTGATGATTTCTTCAACATTATAAATTGCATGGAAAGCAACATGGAAGATTAAAATGTATTTCATTGGATCCTAAACTGAAAATTTGGAACTCATTCTTTGTTTGTTGCCATGGAAACTGTAAACGAAACAGACTATAAAGAAGAGAATTATGCTTTAGTAAAAAGATTAAATGGGGAAATGGATACTAAAAAAGCATCTCTTGGTTGTAAGGTGTGCATGAAAGAGTGCATTTCTAAGTCCAAATTGATAATAGATATGCAGACACATACAGGAGAAAAGCCATTCCACTGTGAAACGTGGTGCAAAGTTTTTGCATAATTCTAATTTAAAAAAACACTTGCGGACATACACTGGAGAAAAACCTTTCCCCTGTGGCCTCTGTGATGTAACATTTTCAGATAACTCGACTTTAAAAAACCACATGCGGATACACACCAGAGAAAAACCATTCAGCTGTGAGATATGTGAGAAGAGATTTTCCTGAAATTCTGTGCTAATGCAACACATGCGGACACATACTGGAGAAAAGCCATATTGATGTGACATATGTGGGTTTAAATTTTCTGTCAGTTCTCATTTGAGAAATCATATGCGGACACATACTGGCAAAAAGCCATTTAACTGTGAAATATGCGGGGCAAAGTTTTCGGAGAGTTCAAACCTGAAAATCATTTGCACAGACATAGTGGAGAAAAGCCTTTCCGCTGTGAGTTATGCAAAGCAAAATTTTCCCAGAATTCAGATTTGACAAAGCACATTCGTACACATACTGGAGAAAAACTGTACAGGTGTGAAATATGCGGATCAAGATTTACCAAAAATTCACATCTGAAAACACATTTGCATACACACACAGGAGAAAAACCATTTCATTGTGAAATATGTGAGACAAAATTCTCACAGAATGCAGATTTAACTCATCATGTACAAGCACATTCAGGAGAAATACCATTTTGGTGTTCTATCTGTGACGCAGTATTTACTCAAAATTCATCTCTGAAAAATCATATGCAACTACACACTGGAGAAAAACCTTATGACTGTGAGATGTGTGGTGCAATTCATCTTTGAGACATCATACACAGTCACACACTGGTGAAAAGCCATTCCTTTGTGAAATCTGCGGGGCAAAGTATTCACAAAATTCAGATTTGACAAAACACATGCGGGCACACACTGGAGAAAAACCTTTCTATTGTGAAATATGCGGTGCAAAGTTTTCCTGAAATTCAAATTTGAGGAAACATCTAGACTTGCACTGGCAACAAAACATTGTGGTGTGAAATATGTGAGACAAAATATTTACCAAATTCACAAAAAAAATGTTTACTGACATAATGGAAAATATTTTTTAAATGCTTTATATTTCATAAGATATAATACAGCCTGATCTTGTCTATATTATACAAATACATAACATTTCTGTTTCCAGTAAAAAATAAGCCAAATGAATATTTTATACAAATAAGTAAAATTTCTGTTTTCATTTAAAAATAAGCAAAATCAATATTTTATACAAATAAGTAAAATTTCTGTTTTCAGCTAACAATTTTCTGTTTTCAGTTAAAAATGCACACATTTTTCTTTCAATCGAATCTGCCTGCCTATTTTCTACTTCCATTATGTTAAGGTCATAAATGCAAATCGTGCTGATGTTTTCAATAAAAGGCATTGTTTGTACTTGGATGTGCATTTAGCATAATGCTTATTGCTATGAAAAGTAAAGTTAGCAAGCTAAGTTCAAATTTCAGGCCTAGTATGTTGCATTCACTTTCACATAACTGCTCTTGGGAAAGGCATGAACTCATCTCTTTTCCTCCTGGCTATGGGTTAAATATCAGAGTAGACTGGGTTCTCTAGCCTTAGGGGCTTATGACCACATCACATTAAAACACTGGTTTCTTCTATGAAGTTAAGCAATGCCAAGCCTGGTCAGTACCTATATGGATGACCTCTTGGGAATACCAGGTAGTGTAAGTTAGGTTTGTTGTATTCCCTTACATGCAAACACCCTTGGGAAAGGTAGGAATCCATCTCTTCTCCCCACAACTATGGTTTGATTAGTAAAACTTGTATCATTAAAACCATTATTTTCTCTCCACTCCAAATTCTTACAATCTAAAAATATTTTCTGACTTTAAATAACCTGTAAAGGGCTGATAAGCCATAAAAAATGTATCAAACAATCAATCTAGCCTTGGATAGCAACTAGTGTAAGAGAAAAAAAAATGGATTCCAAACCATAGAGAAAGCAATGGGAAACCATTCTAGTTTCATTCCAAACAAGTTATGGCAATCTGAAATATTAAGAAAGCTGTGGAGAGTCATTCAAATGGGACATGGACATTTTTAAGATGTTTTACAGACTATTGTTCTAAATGTTGTGGCCATGACCTTTAAATTTTTGTCAGGTGTACACTTTTTTTATTAGCATGAATTTTATAATCATTACAAAACTTGGATTAAGAATTAAGCATATTGTAATCATAAAGTGAAGCAGGGATGTTTTTTGAGGAAATTTTATTTTGAAGCAAAATTTCAATTTTCTCAAAAACAATTTTTCTTTTTTTTTTTCAATAAATCCCTCTTGGAAATTTTAATTTATTATTATACATAAAAATTAAATTTTTTTTTTTTCAGTCATCTTTAGACAGAAACTAAAATTTGCAAAAGTGCATGTTATATCAGATTAAGCTACTGTCCCAAAGAAAACCTAAGTAGTACCAGTTTTAACATAACTGGTCTCCTTGTAAAAAATAAAGAAGGGAAGAATTTTTTTCTTTTTAAGAGTTTTTGGAGATTAGCATTTATTAGACCTTTCTCTACCTGTGACAAATTTGAAAAATATTGATTTTTTTTTTTTTTTTGAAGGGAGAGTCCTCTTCATATACACAACTTCAAATTGCTCCTTGAGATCTTAAAGAGTTATCTCTGTCTTTTGTTTTTTTTATTTACAAATTTTCGAGTTTGAAACTGTGCTTATGTCATTGATAACTTTGTATTACTATGAATTTTACTTTTTTTAAATATCACTATATAGAGAGATACTAACATATACATATGTATGCACATATTCATATTTTTAAAACAAAAAATATATATATATATATATATATATATAAATTTAATGAAAAAACAGACCACTTTAAGGTACCCATTACAATAATTTATTTCACCAAAATCCTTTTTAAAAAGGATTTTGGTGAAATAAATTATTGTATTTATTTTTTAATACCATGACAATAATTTATTTCACCAAAATCCTTTTTAAAAAGGATTTTGGTGAAATAAATTATTGTAACGGTACCTTAAAAGTGGTCTGTTTTTCATTAAATATTAGCTCTGTTCTTCACATTGAGCTCTCAGGATTTCATCCTCCTTGGATTTACCAATTCAGTTTACCAAGTTCTTCATAACTTAAATATATATATATATATATATATATATATATATATATTTGTAGAGTAGGACAGCTTACTTCCTGCATTTCCATACTACTGTGACAATGGACTGCTCCTACTTATAAATATGGCAAGAAGTACCCAACTTAGAGAAGGATTTCAGTATGAGTATTTATTAAACTTCTTTGTTTTCTCTACCTAGTCTTCTATTCCTTTGATACTCTCTCTAACTATGGCCTTCTTAATTCTCTGCTATTTTTAATAAAGACAAAATATATATATATATATATATATATATATATATATATATATATATATATGTGTGTGTGTGTGTGTGTGTGTGTAGACAGCATTCAAACATGTTTCATTGAATAATAAAGACATATTATGTCTATTTTTATAATAATCCTTTCCAGTTCTCTAATCAGTTTCTTGATGTTAAGATGAAATTCATCAAGGAGTGCACCATAGTTTTTTCCTACCCAAGTACTTTCAATCTTCTCCAAGATCATCCTCAGGACTGAATTACAATGACACACTTATTGTAACTGATAAAATCTGCATTTCATTGTCATAGTGATTTTTAAAAAAACATGCTCTGTTTTATAATTCTTTTTTAAATTTAGATTTATCCATTGTAGCTATGGAATATTTTGCAAAACAAGTGTCCCAATATGAGGGAGCTGACCAAAAATTGGTAGAATTGCAAAATTGCATTAAATGTTTATTATGTGCACCTCAACACATTGTTTCTACACTCGTTGAGTGATAATTGATTGCTTTTGATATAGAAGGCCTCGAGAATTTGAAGTTTTGCTTATTATTTTTTCAGTGTAGTATATTGGTGCTCTCAACAAATATTTTCCTGTATTGTGAAAATGGACAGGAATTTGTTTTAGATGTTGCGTAATAGAACTTTTATCCAACAAAAGAAAGTGTAAGACTCCTTGATAATGTTTTCGTCGTCAAACCAACATATGTACTTACTTTTTTGTTAGAGATATAATCTCCCAAATGACATTTAAACTGATATATAATGTTGGTCTTTTCAAAAACACTCGTTGACGGAGAAGAGTTATTGTGTATGATTAAGTTGGTTGTGTTAAATTTAGTATAATATAGAACTAGTTTTATTTTTTACTGGGGGAATATATTAGTACTTATGAGATTCTTTTTTTTTTTTTGAAATTCACCCCTGAGGATGATCTTAGAGGACATTGAAAGCACTTGAGTAGGAAAATCTATAGTACCTTCCTTGATGAATTTTATCTTAATATCAAGAAACTTATTAGATAACTGGAAAAGATCATTATAAAAATAAATAGGCATAATATGTCTATATTATTCAATGAAACATATATATATATATATATATAATTTTGATATGCTATATTTATGGATTAAAGTGCCCAATATCAGGGATAGAGTGTATATAAATATAAAAGTAGATATTAAGTTAGCATGTGCTAGGGGAAGGAAAAAGCTCTGTAGCCATGTCTTCTTTTGTCTTTGAACAACTTGGAGGCAGTTACATCTCTGCTCACTGGAAGTCGAAATCTGTGGGTTTTTATAAGAAATTTTTCCTGAAAGCAGATTCAAGAAAAATAGAGTTTTAGTTTTCTCTGATTGGTCAAATATTTCACATGGTATTATTAATTTGTAACCAATAGACACTTTAATTTAAACAGTGTTTGTTGTATTGCAAAATCTTTTTGGCATGTTTGTAACTATTGCCTGTTATTGGGTAGAAAATAAATTTGGGGCATGTTTTAATATGGTATGTATGTGGATAAGTAAAAGTGTTGGAAATAGGGTTTATTTTCTATAATTTTATTTACTATACCTAATTCTTTTCTGATATTGTCCATTTTGATTTGAAAATTGTGTGTTAAACCAACCTGGGTGATATTGCCTACTGGTGGGTAATTTCAACTGTTGGGGTGGGCAATGAGCAACTTAATAGAAAATGGTGGGTGAGTGGAAATTTTGGTGGATGATATGAGATTTTCAGTATTAAAAAGGTCTTTCAAAATATCCAAATGTGATATGGAAAGAAACTGTACCCCCCCTCAAAAAACAGGAGGTTAAATGAGAATCACTGAGTTACATTGCTAGATAAGATATAAATATCCCTGCATACAATGAATATTTTGGTATTTTTTATAGTTTTGAGAAGGGTCCTTAACATTCAAATCGTTCTTTAGATGAAATAACATTTTTCTTTTTCAGATATAAATTAGCTAAGGTAAGATCAAGAACAACAAAATTAGTTGCAAGTTGTGTATATTTTTTTAATTTTATAATTATGTACAAAAATTGTTTAATGTTTTGTCAACACTTAACACCACTAATCCTAACCATAAAACTAATATATATATAATTTTCAATAGTCAAATTTGCTTTTATTTGTTCTTTAATAAGGTAGTAGTAGTAGCAGCAGTAGCCATCACTGCATTATTTGTTACCTACCTTTGGTATTTTTTTACTGCATCAAAAGTCAGTTTACAAACCAGTAACAAACTTTTACTAAACAATTTTGGTATGCTTTTGAATAATAATTATACAGATGGGTGTGTCAAATTTTTCCAGTGGGTGATAACACAAAAAATGTTTGGAACACCTACTGTAAAGCAATCATTCTCCAAGACAACAAGTTTTCTAAAATCTTCCTCTTTTAGGCATCATGTTTCTCCAGTGTAGATAGCAACATGAATAATTAATGCATAGAATAATCTTACTTTGATAATGTTAGATATGCCCCTTCTGTTCCTTCTCTTAGCAAATTGCTGAGGTTAAAGTTATTTGTCTATTCACATCTGCTGATATTCCAGGAATTACTTAGCCCAATTTCAGATTAGATATATCATGTAGATATATCAGATACATCATTAAATATCATCATAAAAAAAATTTTCTAATATTTTGTATATTTAAATTGTTTAATAATTGGGAACTTATATTAAAATAGAGAAAAAAATTGTGTTAGTGTTATTCTAAATTGAGAGGGTCAGAGAAAATAAACAGGTAAAATATGGTGAATAAATTGTCAATTTGACTGAATTTTGTATTGTAGAGCTTCCAGATTCATATGATATCAGTGATTTTTGAAAAAGTGTGTCAAATTAAACTTATCACTTATAACATACTTTTAAACAAGATTCAAATGAATTTCCTCAAAAAAAAAAAAAAAAAAAAAAAGCAGTTGTCCAGAATGGATCATCTAAAAAGCAAAGGATTAAACATGTGAGAATTTTGATTAACTTCAAATGATCATAACTTGACAAATGCTCTGAGTTAGGAAAAGGTTAGACCATTTCTGAAATCCTGAGACTTTCAGACTATCACTTTGGAAATGTTCCAAAGATGCCAAATGTATGCTTTTAAAATACTCAGGTGAAGAACAGTTATTTTTTTTATTACCCATTTGTACCAAATGCAAGCACCATCTGGAATAGTCATGTTGGGAGTAGGGGTAATTTTTCTACTTATAAAATAAGTGTATCCTTTCAAATAAATGTTCCTTGGGGAATTTTTATGTAAGACTAACACAGAACACTTTTTTCCACAGAGAGAATTACTCAAAAAATATTAAGCATGTTGTAACAAGTCCCATGCCAGGAGTGGGAATTGAACAAAATCAATTATTTAATCATGTCGGCACTTGCATTTGGTATACAAAAGTATCCAGACAAAGAAATTTTAGAAATAAAAAAAATAAAAAACATTAATAATTTTCCAGCTAGTTATATATTAATCTTAAAAGCAAAACTGATACTGTCTACTTTCAGACTAGATATACAGATATATTAGAATGTAGGTATAAAGTAATGAAAAACAAAACATGTACACAAAACATATTGTATCTGTCTATATTTCTGATGTGAGGTATTGTAAATATTTACATTATTCAGACTTGTCCTTGTTATGGGGTTGATAAGTTAGGGTTAATGTAGTAGTAATCCTGACTTGATATTATTTGAGTGTTGTTAAAGTAATTACCCCATTGCTATATGTATTTGTAGTGTAGGAGGAATCCTTTTCTTTTTTTTTTATATATATTGGAAATGAAATGAATTAAAACATACAACAATAACATAAACAATAAAAACTTGACATGTTGACATAAATAGCAAAAATTTGTATTTTCTTTTTGTGATGTGAATTACAGAATATTGGTAGGATGTCTTTAAAAATGTTCTCAGTGTATCTTTTGTTTAAAAGTCAGTGCTTACTTGGTTTGGTTCCAAAAGATACATTTGTGTGGATGGGGTTTGACATTGTCTATTGGTCTTTACTGCTATAGGGTACTCAAGTCTATCTATTGTTGTCTACTCTATTCTACTGACTCTCTTGTGGTGGAAGGGTTGTTTTTATAATGATGAGGGTAGGATGATGAAATATCCTTATTTTCTATTATCACAGATGACATGGTTATTTTTAGAATGATGAAATATCATCATCATCATTCTAGACCATAACATCCTCATCTTTATTGCCATATTCACAATGCTTCGGCCATTGTATACTCTGATCTTCTTCAGGTGATATATGTTGAAAAACATATTGTATTGATTATACAAACATATCAACAATAAACATATCGATCCCTCAAATGTTCAAACTGTGGTGGTGAAATGGATAATGACTCAGAATTGTTAATTGGAGAGCTGAGTTCCAGTTAGGTTCGTTATAATCATTTATGTGCAAATACCTTTGGGAAAGGTATGAATTCAGCTCTTCTCCCCCCATATATGGGTTAATTAGTAAAACTTGTATTGCTAAAGCCATTATTATCTCAAAAAAATAAAATTGCATACAAAATATTTAAATTCTGGCATTAAATAACTCATAGAAGTTGATATGCCACTAAACAAAAAAAACATCAACCAACTATTATAATACTAGTATAATACTTATTGTATACCTACTTTTGCAGCCCCTTATATCACAGCAGTCCCCCAAATTTTCGTGCCATGGGCCAGTGTCATGCAATATATTTTTCCATAGACCAAGGATTAATCTTGTTGTCTCTCATGTGCATGACAAAATACAATAAAAAAGACTACAATAGTCAATAAAATTGAAAAAAAGTTTTTATTCTTTCAGTGCAGCCGCTACCAAATGATTCATGGCCTGGTACCAGTCTGCAGTTCAGTGTTGGGGACTGCTGCTATACCATATGTCACTTGGATAATTTTCACAAAATGTCAAATATTTGCCTGCATGCACACTATATTAAATTGGAAATCTTTTGTTTTCTTTATTTTTTATTAACATTAAGTTGATAAAAAGGAATAATTTTTACTTTTATGAATTATTAATTGATTAAAATAATTTTTCTGCTTTGCAGGTTGTTGATGGACATCTGGGAATTATAAAAAAAACTGTCTTAATTATATGAATCCATATTATGGACACAAGATAAAAATGTTAATTTACCTGGATCAAAAATTATGAATTCTCAACTTATCTCACTCCCAAAATTCTAACCCAATCAGAATTTTATTTTTATTTTAATCTTGTCTTGGTCAGACCAAGAACTTTTCAGCACTCACCTCATACTTTAGAAAAATTTAATGACAGTTTTTTTTTTTTATCATATCTGCCATGAAAACAATAAATTTGATAAACAATAAAGTGGTCAGCCAAGAATCAGGCACAAGAAGCAAGTCTTTGAGCTGCAGTATATGTAAGAAAGAGTGTGCTTCTAAGTCTGACTTAAGGATACATTTGAAGACACACACCCAAGAAAAACCATTCCAATGTGAAATATGTGGTTTGAAATACTTGCATAAACCAAGTTTGAAAACACATATGCGAAGACATGCAGGAGACACACCTTTCCACTATGAAGTATGTGGTTCAAAATTTTTGCACAGCTCAAATTTGAAAATGCATACGTGGACTCATTCTGGAGTGAAAACATTTGAATATGAAATATGCGGCTCAAAATTTTCACTGAATTCAAACTTGAAAATGCACATGCGGACACACACAGGAGATAAACCATTTGAATGCAAAATCTGCTGGTCAAAAATTTCACAACATTCAGTTTTAAAGAGGCCTTTGCAAATACACACAGGATAAAAACCATTTCATTGTGAAATATGCGGGGTAAAATTTTCACGGAATTCTGTTTTGAGTCAACACACATGGACACACACTGGGGAAAAGCCATTTTGCTGTGAAATATGTGGAACAAAATTTTCGCAAAATTCTGTATTGACTAAACACATGCGGACACACACTGGAGAAAAGCCATTCTTTTGTAAAAGCCATATACAAACACATACTGGAGAAAAACCATTCCACTGCAAAATATGTGGAGCAAATTTTTCAGAAAATTCAAATTTAAAAACACATGTCCGGACTCACACTGGAGAAAAACAGTTTCACTGTGAAGTATGTGGAATAAAATTTTCACTTAATTCAGTTTTGATTCAACATATGCGGACACACACTGGTGAAAAACCATTTGAATGTGAGATATGTGGGAAAAAATTTTCACAAAATTCAAATTTGAAAATCCATATTCGAAGGCACACTAAAGAAAACCTTATCACTCCAAAAACTGCCGATTAAATCTTTTCCAGAATTCAGATTTGACTAAGCACATTGAAACTCACAATGGAGAAAAACCATTCAGTTGTTAAGTGTGGTTAAAATTTTCTCAAAATTCCATTTTTCTGCAAGCCCAAAGGTCCTAGTTTGCCAAAATCTCTTACTGGTACAAAGCTCACACAGAGACGTATTAAAAATAATTGTCAAAAAAATAACAAAATGATGGCACAAGGCAGCCTTCACTCTCTAAAAAGAAAGAATTGTTGCTTGGCCTCAGTGTAGTAAAGGTGTGATTTTTTTCCATTCCTGCTGGTTCATTGGTTGGCCTTAGTCTCTCTCTCTCTTTCTCTCTCTCTCTCTCTCTCTCTATATATATATATATATATATATATATATATATATAATATTATAAATTAACTGATTTAGAATATGTTTTTTTTGCTACACAGTAATAACCATGTTTAAAAAACTGAAGCTAAAAACTTCAAATTTAATTATATAATTAAATTAAAAGCATTAGTTCCATTTCATCTTCAAGTGAATTTTGGAATAAGTTATTTTTAAATTTACTGAGTTTTAAATGCACATATAAATTCATAATTTCCTGTTTCTAAGGATACAGAGAAATCCAATCATTCAGTAGCGTGTTCATTTTTATTAACTATTATTGTATCAATTATGAGTTATGTTCGAAAAAGAGATTAAGTTTAGGGAGGGTAGGGGTGTATTTTTCAACAAATTCTGACATCCGTTAAATGCATGAGGTCTGTTTTTTTTTTTTTTTTTGTTTTTTAATGGCAAAAAGTTTTTTGGCATTTTTTTCGTACTTGTATACTTAAAGATTCTATCTAGGGGTGTTTGGGTTAGAATACGTTTTATTTAACTACAATTTAAAAATATTTTTTACTCTTAATTACTAATAGACTATATTTCTTTTTAAAACAAGTAAATGCAATAGAATTACTTAAATTATTTGAATAAAAATTTACTGAATCAGAGAAATGAAATAGCTATTCTTTGCCATCATTGTCAAAAATTTTCCTTAAATAATATTTAGAAATAAAAAAAAAATGGGAGCTGGTAATATACATACTTATATTTGATATGAAAAAATAATTTTAAATAATTTAAGTAATTCTTTATATGAGTCCATCATATATATATATATATATATATATATATATATATATATATATATATATATATATGTACCTCCCAAAAATGTGATATCTAAGATTTAAAATAAATTTTTAAAAAAAAAATTTCTCTTGAAGCTTTTATTTTAGTTTTAATTTCAAGCTAATAGATTAAATTTAATATTTACAATAAGCAAAGTACTTTGCTGTCTTTCAAAACGAATTTATATTGATTGGAAGGAGTTTTTTATGCTAAAAGTATTTTGATTTTAGCCAGATTTACAATTTTCTCAGCATAATTCTTCTTATTAGAAAATCTTTAAAAAATGAAATATACTTTTTTGAAATAACTATTTGAATAGGAAGTATTTGCAAAAAGATTTTTTGATATAGCTCAAGAGTTGTGCATTATATTGTAAATAAATATATATGAAATCATAGTTATTGATACCAATTTGCTAATTTCAGATTTATAAAGATTGCCATGGATTTTATGAAAGACATAAGCTCAAAATTGGAACTGAATATTGCATTGAGTGATAGAAACACAATATTAGAAATTGAAAACTAATTTATACTATTTACAGTGTTTCTCCAGGACAAATGGCCCAATAGATAAAAGTGTTGGTTGATGGATCCAAAAAGTAACTTGTGAGTTCAATCCCTGACCTCAGTGGAGAGTTATTGAGATGAATTAACTAAAATGGTGATATCCAATGTCATGGTACATGGAATTTGAACAATCTACCCCTGTGGAATAAATAAAGGACTTGGTTCAAAATTCCAACTAATATCACCTGAAGAAGGCTGAAGCATACAATGGCTGAAATGTTGTGAATGACAGTAAAGATGAGGACAAAAGTTCGAACAATGTCAATAGGGTAAATAGTTACAATGCCTCATCTCAGAAATGGAAAAATAGTTGAATAGAGATCATAAAACAATCAAAAAAGAAATTGAAAATATTGGCAAGAATCAGAAAAAACAATTAACTTTAAGAATGTCACAAGAGAAAAATTAAAAGCGTAATAAGCAAGAAAAGTGGATTGATCAACCAGAAAATATTTGAAGACAGTATAAAAAAAGCTGATGAAAGCAACCAAACTATAGACTTTCTACAAATATATAAGTTAGATAACAAAGGACATAAAACTGATTTTTCAACAGTAATTTTTAATGATGAATGGAGAGCTACATTGGATGGGCCTGATGGCTCCTTCATAGAAATAGCCAACCAACATGATTTAATAAAACACACTGGGGGAGAGGAGGAGCAATGTTTAGTGTTATTATTGTTGTCAGTAATATAAGTTCCTTCAAAACTGATAAGGGTATCAAAATAAATGCAAAGAATTTTTCTAAGTTCTTGGACAAGATGGTTTTGTGTGGTGCAATTCAAAACCTACAAGCTTTAATTGAATGAATATAGGCACTACTATGTTCCACAAAGACAAAGAGGAAGATATAATAAATTTATAGCAAGCATAGACAAATGTGCCTGCAATAAGACAGAGGGGCAAAGGGATGGTTTTTCCCATGACATCGCTTGTTTAACTACCTTCACTTCTCAGCAATGTTTATTATTTTAAAAAGCAATGATTATAATTGCAATAAAACCTAAACATATGAAAGTAAATTTATACATTTTATTTGTTCTTACAAATTGACAACAAAAATAATAAACACTATTTATTTATTAAATTGTTTCTTTACATTGTTACTGGTCAGAAGAGTTTTTTGGCATAATAGGTAAAACTTTATCTATTAATCCTAATTTTTTTCTTAATCTTAATTAGACAATTGATTGTTTAAAATATTGTATTAACTTTTAGTAACTTTTTTAAACAACCAATCAATTAATAGTAGTTCATTTTTTGGTATATTTTTTATTTATTTATTATATTATTTATTGGAATGGTTAGCAAAACATCAGCTAACTGCCAATTGATTCAAACTTTATAAAATGATAAATAATAAGGATTTCCTGATAGTTGGTTCATAATAATTTAATAATTTAGTAAATGTTTATAAATTTATGAATAAAAATTGTTTTCACATTTATTTCTTTATAAATTGGTAAATGATAAATATTGCATTACATTAGTTCTAATTGTATTAGATTTTAGAATGTTGTAGATATAAAATTATTCTTGTAAATAAACAATCTAAAAAATAAATAGTGTTTAATATTTTTGCTGTAAATTTTCAAGAACAAAAAAGAAAGGTAAAAATTCATTTTCATCAGGTTTTATTCTAACTCTAGTCATTGTTTTTAAAACAATAAACATTGCTGAGGAGTGAAGGTAGTTAAAATAATAACGGTGTCAAAGGAAAAACCTTCCTTTTGTTACTACATCTTATTTTGCCAAATTTAGTTTACAAAATTTTATTTTACGAATTAATTTAAAATATTAGGGAAATCCCTAATTGTGTAAAAGAACAATGTCAGTGTTAGTCAATTATCAATGATGTGAACACAGTTTAAAATTTGTAAATAAAAACAATTTAAAGATAAGTTATAGAATGCTCTAAAATATTCTAAAAACTTACTATGTAAGGAAAGGTAAATTATAGAGGATACTAAGTGATGTATTCTTTTGGCCTATTAAATGAAACTGCGTCAGTGTTGTTGCTGTTATTGATTTTTTTAATATATGTAATTCTTTTTAGAGTTTCTAGAAATTGTTCCTTTCAGAAATATTTTACCACAAAGTTCTCTTTTTTTATAGATTCCTAGATAATTGTCTGATAATATATCCAGATGACACAGTTTTACCAGACCATGTAAATAGATTTTATACCACTGAACCCATGACAGATTTTACTTCCGAAACCAAAACTAATAACACCTTACCCTTCCTAGTTATTATGCTAAATAGAACCAATAACAACCTTCAACTACAAGTTTACCAAAAATCTATTAACAAGAATGACCTCATAAACTATTATTCTCACCACTGTAATAGAATAAAATCTGGAGTAATTATAAGATTTCATTTAAGAGCACTAAAAATCTGCACTCCCTAATATTTACATAAAGAAGAAATATATATTGTAAATACTTTTAAAAACCTTTAATATCCTTCAAATTTTATCCACAATGTTAAATGTAAAGCATACAAAATCTCTCAGCAACAAAAACGATAAAAATATAAGAGCAATAATAATCATATGTTATTATTTGACAGTAATAATAATTACTATAGTAAATTAAGATAAAAATAGACACATGAAATCTGATAAAAAAGTATTGGGACTGTTGCTATGGTAACAGAGTTAAAGTATGCAGTGAAGTCGCTTAGAACAAATTGATCTTGAACTCTGTCATGCATACACACTAAGTTATAACATTCTTGTTCACTTCTGTTGTTTATGACAGTGTTTGGAAGGAAAGTGTGTAGAGTGTTGTTGTCTCACCACACCATAGAGGTTCCATCGGTGACCATGGCTTGTGCAGCAGTTTTTGGCCAAGACAACATTCTCTAAGTTTGGCAACCACCATATTCCCCAAATCTCTTGCCCCTTGTCACTTTTTCATCTTCAAAAATGAAACCCCACTAGAAAGGAACAAGATTACAAGACTTCAAGGAATTCAAAGAGAATGTTATAAGGCAGCTGCTTGCTATCCCAAAAAAGAGTTTTAGGAATACTTCCATCAATGGAAATGATGTTGAGTAAAGTATGTGGTTTCAGAAGAGTACTACTTTGAAGGAGATTAAATGCTGAATTGATATGTGTTGTAGCTTTGTTTTTAAAGCACCAGTCTTGATATTTTTTGATCAAACCTTGTATATTACTTGCCAACTCCTTAACATCTACTATACAAAATAATATATCTAATGTTAATAATATTAAAATAATTATAACTACCTCCAAGTCTATTGGATATGATCAGAATCAAAAATGTTTATAATATAAAATAAACTGTAATAGCTATCCCTAACAATGTATTGGTGAAACTTACAGAAATTTTAAAAAATTATTTATGAATATAAGAAAGATCTATATAGTTTATCAAATGCATTAGTTAGATACAGAAATAATTTCAACCACAATTATGATCTTGAAAATGCTGTACTTGTAAAAGAGAAAATAACTTAGACGAAAATTTCTTGAAAATGCAATTATTGATTCTTGTCAAAATATTAACATTTATATTTTCCCAAATATCTCCTTTCTTAAAAGAAATACTCCCTCTCAAGCCAATGTATTTATGCATGACCATAAATATTTTTTTTAAATTAAAAGAAAATAGTGTTCTAACAAACATCTCAGAAAACCAATAAAATCTTCTGCAAGTAATGTTAAATTTTAAAAAAATGTTAAATTCAAAACAGTACAAAAATTAACAAAATCAATGTTTGAAAGACTGTAGAGGAGCTGATATTAACATTCAAAAATTAAGAAATCCCATTTTGACATCATATAATTCTGTTTGTTCCTCTATTAGTCAATAAGTTAGTTACCTGTGTGTTATATACTGCTATTACCTCAGATAAATAAAAGAACCAATCTGTTTTGCTTGCAAGGAAAAAGACAAATCAGAGATGTTCTATTATTAATTTTCAGGGAAGGAAAAAGAAAGAAAGAAAGAAATATAAGTATGAGTAAGAAAGAAGGAAAGAAAGAAATGTAAAACGTGTGAGTAAGAAAGAAAGAAAAATGCAAAATGTGATTAAAAAAAGAAAGAAATGTAAAAAGTGCAAGTAAAAAAGAAAGAAAAATGTGAAAGTGTAAGAAAGAAATGTAAAAAGTGAGTAATAAAGAAGAAAAAGAAATGTAAAATGTGTAAGAAAGAAGGAAAGAAATGTAAAAGTGAGAAAGAAAGAAATGTAAAAAGTGTGAGAAGAAAAAAGAAAGAAATGTAAAAAGTATGAGAAAGAAAGAAAGAAAGAAAGAAAGAAAGAAAGAAAGAAAGAAATATAAAATATGTAAGAAGAAAGAAAGAAATGTAAAAAGTGTGAGAAAGAAAGAAGTGGTAAAACTGAGGGAAGGTTTATAAGAAATAAAGAAATGGTAAAAAGTGAGAGAGAGCATTTAATACAAAAAAGAAAGAAAAAAGGTAATAATGATCTCATGCATTTGATGTCTACTTCAGTGAAATGGAAAAAGTTATCAATCTTTTCATTTGTACACTCTTACTTCTTTAAATAATAACCTGCATTCATACTTATGTCTGCTATATTTTTTTTAAACTCAAATATTTAATGATGCAATAGGGGAATTTCCATGATTATTTTATAGATGTGGAATTTGCAAGGTATTTATTTATTCATTAAATTAAGAATTGTGATTCATGAGAGAATTCAAATATGAAAACTGTAAATTTTACTGCTAGCAATATAATAATTTATTCAGATATATGGTCCTTGTGCTAATCAAATAAATGCATCTTTGGCCTAATTCTTTTGAATTTGTTTATAAATAAAAAGTTGTATGTCCAGGGCTAAAATATGTCCTGTCTCTTGAGACATTTCTGATTATTCATAATTCCCAGGAAAGCAAATACTTGTCCTCTTACAAGAGACTGAAATTAGCAAATTTAAAGCAGAAGAGAATTTGCAGTAACAATGATTTGCAAACAACTGCTGCTGCTGCTGTGCTAAAAGCAGTAAAAGAAACAGTTACTATGAACAGGCACAAATAAAAATCTAATAATAGCCTCATTAACAGAATTGCTTTGTATATGCCATGACACATCATCATCATCATCATCATCATCATCATCATCATCATCATCCCCTTAATTGGAGGGGAGATCTGAGTGCAGAAGCCACATTAAATCTCCTCCACAGTGGTCTATCAATGGCAGCCATCAGTAATTCTGATATAGTCATACCTGTCCATTGTTTTAACATTGTCCAGCCAGTTTTTACATTGGTGACCTCTCCTACATTCACTTTCAGTAGTGTCTTGCATGATGGTCTTGCACAGGCTGTCATGCCTTGTAATGTGTCCAAACCACACCATTTTTCTCCATTTGATGGTGGCAAGAAGAGGTTCCTGGTAGCCCACAAAAATTTCAACCCTTTTCAGCACAAATTCATTGGTTTTATGTTTCCAGTAGAAAATGCTAAGGAGTTTTCTCATGCATTTGTTCTCAAATGCTTGGATCCTTCCCTCTGTTTCTGCCAACAGTGTCCATGTTTCACATCCATATAGGAGAATGGAGACTACCAGCAATTTTTACAGTCTGTACTTCATTTGAAAGCTGACTTGCTAATTTGGTCATTGCTACCATGGCTGTGGCAATCTGTGTGTGGATTTCTGAGTTGCAGGTACCATCTTTAGACAAGATTGCTCCTAAGTATTTGAAACTAGACACTCCCTCCAGTGAATTCCTATTCATGGTAATATTGACACTGGTGTTACTGTTTGTGCTATTCACTATTACTTTTGATTTCTTGGAACTGACCTCCATTCCATATGCTATTCTTTCAAAATGTTTGTTGATCAAGTCCTGGAGCTCACTGTTACTACCTGCTATGAGGTCAATGTCACCTGCAGAACATACGTTACAGACGAGTCTGCCGCCAATAGAGGAAGGATCATGGTCTTTCAGGTTTTCTTGCATGATTCTCTCTAGAAATAAGTTGAACAATGTGTATGAAAGTATGCATCCCTGTCTCATGCTGATAGACGTCCAGAAGAATGCTCCTATTTCTTTTCCCAGAAGAACTGCACTGGTGACATCTTTATGTAGGGCCTGGATGACCTGTACATAGCATCAAATCATCTTCATTCTCTTTGTATTCTTTTAGCAAGGAGGATGTTTCACTCATATTTTTTCTTCCCCAGAACTGTCATTGGTCCTGACCTAGCATCTTGGCTTCAGTCACTTTCTCATCACCGTGACATAGTTTCCCCTGTGCATTTTCTGTAAATGTTTTCATGGTAATTGTTCTCATGAACTTTCCTCTGTGGTTCCTAGACTTTATGAATTTAAGCGCAGTATGAGATTGGCAGCAAGGTCTCATCATTTTACAGTTGAAATGGCTGCCAGATGTAAGTGTAAGTTCTATGCCAACTGTTTCTTCTCTCACACTTCTCGCTTTCCAGCCAACTTTGATCTTCAAAAATTTAAATACCATCTCAATCATTATCTTCTGTCTTTTAAATACATTTCTTTTGTTCTTGCTCTTTAAGATTTTATTGTTTACTTATTCTTTCACACACAGTAAAGCCACTAAGATGCAAGGGGTTACTGAGTGTGAAAGAATAACACCTTGTGTTTTATTGGCTTTACTGCCTTGAATGGGATGAAATGATTAAAAAAAAGCATGCTACATAGATTTTTCTTTTCTCTCTTATTTGGGATTAATTCCATTACATTTCCAGAAGAATAAAAAGATTTGTTCAAACTGATCCATTATTTAAATGAGAATAAATACAGTTGAAATGGAATGACATCAACAAACTTGAACCTTCCCTGCAAAAAAAAATGGATTGTCAAAAAAACAGTTTTTTCGTTGACACTGCTATTATTTTAACTAACTTCACTCCTCGGCAATAGTTTTAAAAAGCCATGATTAGAACTGTGATAAAACCTAAACATATGAAATTTTCTTTCATACATATATACATATACATATATATTCTTTGTTTTTGAGAAATGAAAGCAAAAAATTAAACACTATTTATAAGATTGTTTATTGGAATGGTTTACAAAACATCAGCTAATTGCTAATTGGTTCAAACTTTATAAAATGATAAATAATAAGGATTTCCTTTATATTTGGTTTACATATTTTAATAATTTAGTAAATGTTTATAAATTTATGAATAAAAAACTGTTTTCCTATTTATTTCTTTTTATTTATGAATTTATAAATAATAAATATTGCATTACATTAGTTTTAATACAATTGTATTAGTTTTTAGAATGTTGTACATATCAAATTATTCTTGTAAATAAACCGTCTACTAATTAGATAGTGTTTGATATTTTTGTTGTAAATTCTCAAGAACAAAAGTATGTATAAATTCATTTTTATATGTTTAGGTTTTATTATAATTCTAATCATCGCTTTGTAAAACAATAAACATTGTTGAAGATGGATGTTAGTTAGAATAATGGTGGAGTCAATGGAAAAACCGTCATTTTGACACACTGTTTTTTGCAGGCATGAAGCTCTAAGTTTACTATGCCATCTCCATTAATTGAATCATGAACACATTTATACATTTTTCCCATCAAATTTCATTATTTAATGAAAGTCTTGCTGACACTGTTCAATGATACAAATTTAGAGTGGTTTAATTTCCAGAGTCAGTCACCAAGAAATTATAAAAAAATATATGGTGACACGAAAGAACAAATGAAACAAGTACCAGCAGTGAGGTAAAAGAAAAAGAAGACAAGAATCATTAATATAAAATTCTTTGTATTTCTGATACAGAGGATGTGAGCAGAATGTCTCCCTGTGGGCAAAGGAAGTGAATGGTATTGTTGGTAGGATTTGGAGTTGATGCATGTGTCGGATCACAGATGGTGAAACTGAGAGCATGCCAGTGGCACTAACATCTGCCTGTTCACCATGATTGTATTTTATTCATTACGAGCAGTGTTCTTAAAAGCAAATGTGGTAGCTCATACACTCATTTTTTTCCCTTGTTTTTTCTTTGGCAGTAACGTTCATGATTGGCTCCTTTTATATTGTGATTTATATTCTTTTAGGGGAATTGTTTTGTGTGATGCTTGGAACCCTTGCATGGAGGACAACTTTTTTATTTTTGGTTTTGCATTTTTAGCATTCCCATCCAGCTGACATATAGAGTGAACCAGAAATTGGAAGCAGATTAAAACACTATGCTATTTAGACAGGTATGCTCATCTTGGTTTATAGGCACACAATGTATTGACAGTTTTACTCTCTGGAATTCTTCAGATATCTATTTTCATATTCAGAAACATTCTTTGAACAGTAATGAATAACAGTCTCAAATTAAGGAGGTTCCATACTGGAATTCATTCAGATATCTATTTTCAATTCAGAAAGATTCTTTGAACAGTAAAGAATAATAATGATAAATTAAGGATCTTCCAAAATACTTACAGAATATTAAATCGGTATAAACCCGCTCAGTTAAGATTATATCAACCAAGATGAAGATGCTGGTCTGAATAGCAAAGTATATAATAATGATAATTCCTCATCTCAAAAATACCAATACAGAATATTAAATCGGTACAAGCCGAAAAGTTGTGATTATATCAACCAAGATGAAGATGCTGGTCTGAATAGCAAAGCATGTAATAATGATAATTCCTCATCTCAAAAATACCAATAAAGAATATTAAATCGGTACGAGCCGAAATGTTGTGATTATAACAACCAAGATGAAGATGCTGGTCTGAATAGCAAAGTATATAATAATGATAATTCCTCATCTCAAAAATACTGATAAAGATTATTAAATTGGTACGAGCTGAAATGTTGTGATTATAACAACCAAGATGAAGATGCTGGTCTGAATAGCAAAGTATATAATCATGATAATTCCTCATCTCAAAAATACCAATAAAGATTTTAAATTGGTATGAACTAAAACATTGTGAGCAGAGCTGGTGTGCACTATACTTGAATCCCCTGACTGGGAATGGCCCAAGCCTGATTGGAAGCCCCTGGAAGTGCTTTGTGACCCTCATTATCTTGTCAACATATACTTTTTTCTACCTACATTTATATACATTACAAATTAAACTAAGCACAACTGAATATTAAAGGATGAAAAATTTTCACAGATGCTGATGTCATTCTGTGGTCTTTCCGGTTTTTTTGTCCAAATCTGTGAATTTGTTTTGCTCATGCTTAAGTCTTGAAAAGACACTTTTATAAAATTTACTATTTTTTATCCATAATGTTGAATGTGTTAAAATATTCAACTTTTTAATAAAAAAAATCTCAAATTGATGTTAAAACTTGCAGCAAAACATTGTTGATTTAAGATGGAATGATCTATTATGACATGTCTCTAATTTGTGTTTATGTACATTGTATTTATTTTCAATTTTTCTAGTTGAATTGTTCACCTATATTGTATATGATCTATTATTTTGCACAATTAGATTACAATAAAATTTTTATTTTATATAAATACTACCATATGAAAATTGTGATGTAGGAGAGTGAGGGGGGATGGGTATCATAGATTTGGGGTGGTGACCATGAGACACTTGCACTGGCTTTGATTGTGAGCATAACAACCAAGATGAAGATGCTAGTCTGAATAGCAAAGCATATAACAATGATAATTCCTCATCTCAAAAATACTGATGAAGATTATTAAATCGGTACGAGTCGAAACATTGTGAATATAACAACAAAGATGAAGATGCTGGTCTGAATAGCAAAGTATATAATAATGATAATTCCTCATCTCAAAAATACTGATAAAGATAAACCAAGATGAAGATGCTGGTCTGAATAGCAAAGTATATAATAATGATAATTCCTCATCTCAAAAATACTGAAAAGATTATTAAATCGGTATTGACGAAATGTTGTGATTATAACAACCAAGATGAAGATAATAGCAAAGATATAATAATGATAATTCCTCATCTCAAAAATACTGATAAAGATTATTAAATCGGTACGAGCCGAAATGTTGTGATTATAACAACCAAGATGAAGATGCTGGTCTGAATAGCAAAGTATATAATAATGATAATTCCTCATCTCAAAAATACTGATAAAGATTATTAAATCGGTTTTTGACGAAATGTTGTGATTATAACAACCAAGATGAAGATGCTGGTCTGAATAGCAAAGTATATAATAATGATAATTCCTCATCTCAAAAATACTGATAAAGATTATTAAATCGGTACTTGACGAAATGTTGTGATTATAACAACCAAGATGAAGATGCTGGTCTGAATAGCAAAGTATATAATAATGATAATTCCTCATCTCAAAAATACTGATAAAGATTATTAAATCGGTTTTAGCGAAATGTTGTGATTATAACAACCAAGATGAAGATGCTTCTGAATAGATATAATAATGATAATTCCTCATCTCAAAATACCAAAAAGATATTAAATCGGTATCTGATTATAACAACCAAGATGAAGATGCTGGTCTGAATAGCAAAGTATAAATGATAATTCCTCATCTCAAAAATACTGATAAAGATTATTAAATCGGTACTTGACGAAATGTTGTGATTATAACAACCAAGATGAAGATGCTGGTCTGAATAGCAAAGTATATAATAATGATAATTCCTCATCTCAAAAATACTGATAAAGATTATTAAATCGGTCTGAGCCGAAAATGTTGTGATTATAACAACCAAGATGAAGATGCTGGTCTGAATAGCAAAGTATATAATAATGATAATTCCTCATCTCAAAAATACTGATAAAGATTATTAAATTAAAAATGTTGTGATTATAACAACCAAGATGAAGATGCTGGTCTGAAAGCGTATATAATAATGATAATTCCTCATCTCAAAAAATACTGATAAAGATTATTAAATCAAAATGTTGTGATTATAACAACCAAGATGAAGATGCTGGTCTGAATAGCAAAGTATATAATAATGATAATTCCTCATCTCAAAAATACTGATAAAGATTATTAAATCGGTTTTTTGAAAATGTTGTGATTATAACAACCAAGATGAAGATGCTGGTCTGAATAGCAAAGTATATAATAATGATAATTCCTCATCTCAAAAATACTGATAAAGATTATTAAATCGGTACTTGACGAAATGTTGTGATTATAACAACCAAGATGAAGATGCTGGTCTGAATAGCAAAGTATATAATAATGATAATTCCTCATCTCAAAAATACTGATAAAGATTATTAAATCGATAAAGCGAAATGTTGTGATTATAACAACCAAGATGAAGATGCTGGTCTGAATAGCAAAAGTATATAATAATGATAATTCCTCATCTCAAAAATACTGATAAAGATTATTAAATCGGTTTTGACGAAATGTTGTGATTATAACAACCAAGATGAAGATGCTGGTCTGAATAGCAAAGTATATAATAATGATAATTCCTCATCTCAAAAATACTGATAAAGATTATTAAATCGGTACTGATAAAGTTGTGATTATAACAACCAAGATGAAGATGCTGGTCTGAATAGCAAAGCATATAATAATGATAATTCATCTCATCTCAAAAATACCATAAAGATTATTAAATCGGTATTTGATGAAATGTTGTGATTATTACAACCAAGATGAAGATGCTGGTCTGAATAGCAAAGTATATAATAATGATAATTCCTCATCTCAAAATACTGATAAAGATTATTAAATCGGTACGCTGGTTGTGATTATAACAACCAAGATGAAGATGCTGGTCTGAATAGCAAAGTATATAATAATGATAATTCCTCATCTCAAAAATACTGATAAAGATTATTAAATCGGTACGAGTCGAAATGTTGTGATTATAACAACCAAGATGAAGATGCTGGTCTGAGTAGCAAAGCATGTAATAAGGATAATAATAGGTTTTTACAGGATGGAGTTGCTAGCCAGTTCTGAATTCAGGCTTGTCTTACTTGTAAACTGGTTTCCAGCCAAGGCCAAAAATCCAGTCTGTCCTACTATTTAACCCATAGCTCAGGGTTTAGAAGAGATCAGTTTATACCTTTATCAAGGGTATTTGCACAAATGTAAATTTAACAAACATGACTGAAAACCTGATGTAATGGAATAACCTGTCATCTCCATGAGTGACTACACTATAGGTCGTAATTACCTATAAGTATCCAAGGCAACTGACTACAGGAGTCTAGCTGGAATCTTTTCCAGATGAGCTGGTCAAATGCTCTGCCTTTGGGCAGAGAGGAACCCGGATGAGGCTATGCTGAAAGGCAGAGTCTCGTCTGGGCTCTACGGTGATTTTTTGGCCAAGCCTATGGGCTTGGGAACCCCACATTAAATTCGGCCTTGTGCCACATGTGACTGCATGGGGCAGTTGCTAGATACTGTCTAGTTGGGATCTGTTGAGTATGATTCAGACTTAAAGTGAGAACTACCGACCTTCCAATAGTAGCAATCACTACTGGATTGACTTGCGATGACCATGTGTATAACTGTTACCTTATTTCATATTGTACTGGTTTTTATAATAAACCTTTACTTATTTTATCCACCATGTTTGTCAAGTATATATTCCTATTAGCACGGAATACAACAAAACCAAAACTCATTTTGCCAGTTTTTTCATTTTTTGCTTCTAACCATTAGACTCATTTGTGACTCCAAACTGAACATATGTCAAAAACTTCTGGGCTCCTACTATAAAGTAAAGTCTTGCAGATTGTGTGTTAGTGTAGTAGTTTATTCCATCCACTCTGGGTGTCCTATTATTGTGACCCTGTACCAGACAAAGTTTTTCTTTGTACTTTTATCCCTAACCTCTTGCTCTGATCAAATGAGGTTAGTAGTTTCTTTCAGCAATCTAAGTGCTGCTCTACAACTGATGGTAGATTTTAAAAGTTTTAAAAAGGTCATTGAAAGATTGAGGGTTAACAATGGTTACTGAAAGGTTACAGCAGGGATGAAAACTAAGCTAAACTTCTTGTTTATCTAATAGAACCAAAAGAAAGAAAAATTATTAGATATAAATTATCATGAAAATTATTTTTCTTCAACTGCCAAAGAATTTAAGTTTAAACATAACATAATTTAAGATCTGAAAGATTTGGAGGTTTGGTTATATGCCTGGTTCTAACCTGTCGATAAGAAGGAAAAAATAATATAAATTGAAATTGTAAAGGAGAAGGAAAAATAACTTCATGTTTGTTAAGATTTGAAAAAACTTTATTTTTACAGTTCATATTAAAAATCATAATTTAAAAAAGTTACACAAAGTCAATAATTTTTTAAACAATCAACTAATAGTCCATCTAATTAAAATGAAGTTTAAGAAAAAAAATAGGATTAATTGCATAAAGTTTTACCTATTGTGCCAAAAAACTCCTCTGGCCAGTAGCAATATAAATAAACAATTCAATAAATAAATAGTGTTTATTATTTTTGTTGTCAATTCACAAGAACAAAGAAAATGTATAAATTCACTTCCATATCTTTAGGTTTTATTGCAATTATGTAACATGTGGATGAGGTTATATTTATATTTGTAAAAGAAGATGAAAAATATTGGAAGAATTATTAATAAAAAAGAAAAGGCCAACTCTCAATAATATTAACTATGAACACAGCCACAATGTGCTGACCTTGTTTGTAAAATAAAACATTCCTATAACTCTAGATACATATATAAAACAATCCATACATTTCAATTAAAAGTAAAAATAAAATCATCCATGATAACAGGTAAAAGTATAGCCGAAAGTATTCAGACATACTGAACATTCAGAAAATTTCTACAGAATTTATTCCAGAAAAGAAGAAAATTAAAAGTTTTAATAAAACTGAAAGAGATTGCTGCCCAAATATGCAATTATATATATATATATATATATATATATATATATATATATATATATATATATATATATATATAATGGATGTGTGGTGATGAGCTAGGAAAAAGAAATTCCCCTGGGTAAATAAATTATAACCAATGGACCCTTAAAGTTGTCTGTTTTCATTAAATTGTGTTTATATATATATATATATATATATATATATATATATATATATATATATATATATATATATATATATATATATATATATATATATATAATAAATGTGAAAATCTCTGTGTATCACACTTTTTTCAATTAAAGAGACATAACTCTCTAACTTTTAAATATCTCATCTTCTTCACTTGGAAGCAGAGATCCTTAATGGCCCAGGAAAGGAGGAAAGAATTTTAAATACAAGAATCCCCTTAATTCCTCCATATCTTCCTTTTGAGTTCAAAAGACTTCAGTTTCCAGTGAGAGTGATCTATGCAATATCAATCAATAAGTCCCAAGGACAATCATTGAATATAACTGGACTTCATCTAATAGAACCATACTTTTTCTCATGGCCATCTCTATGTTGGTTGTTCAAGAGTTGGGAATGGAAACAAGTTATTTTTACTGACCCTGAATGGGAAAGCCAAAAATGCTTATCATGCAGCTTTGCAATAAATTCCAAATAGACAAATTATATCATTGTTTTGATGAAAACTGTTGTTTGAAAAATCTTGTTCAAGTTTAATAAAATTTAATATGTACTCAGTGCATGAAGTGTCATTGTTGGGCTGAAGGTCCAATCGAGAGCCCTCCGCAGGAGCTAGCTTAAATTCCACCTGATAGGGTTGTTTTAAGTTAGTATACATACATACATACATACATACACACATATATATATATATATATATGTTTGTAATTGGATGTATATAAGTGTATTTTTAAAAATCTATTTGTTTTCTGTATTTAATTTATTTTTAGGAATATTTTTTTCATGAGTAAATGGACTACTCCACTATCTTAACAATAGGTTATAAATAATAACATACAAATTTTACAATACTCAGTTTTCAATCCACACCTGATAATTGCGACATGCATAAAACTCAGAAAATGTATCTGTTAACAGTATAAATCTTTTTTTCTGTTTTATTTCCACCAGTTAATTTGTCTATTATTTACTTAGTTTAATTACTTATTTATTGGTTTGGATGAATTTATGTATTTTCACAAGAATAAACAAAATAAAAAATAAAATAAAACAAAACAAAAATAAGTAAAATAAATTAAAATCTTATTTTGTGTGTGTGTGTGTATATATATATATATATATATATCTATAAGTGCGCAGGTATGCAGAAAATAGAAAAGAACACGTTGGGTGCATAATCCGGTGTTCCTTAGTATTTTTGTTTTTATTTTTAAGAAGACAGTGCTCTATACAGAAGTAGAGCTTTATTATAATAATATTTTTTTGTTTAAAAATATGATTCCTTCGCTACATAAGAGTTGTCATGTTTGAAAAACGAGAGCCGAAACCATCCAGATAATTATTAAAATTAAGTTGAATTGAAGTGTTTAGTCCCGTTTCATCTTCAAGCGAAATTTTAGGAATTTAGATTCCTAAAATTTCGCTTAGAATCTAAATTCGTAAAATTTCGCTTGAAGATGAAACGGGATTAAACACCTCAATTCAACTTAATTTTAATAATTATTTGGATGGTTTCTGGCCTCGTTTTTGAAAACATGACAACTCTTATGTAGCTTAAAAATCATATTTTTTAACAAAAAACTATTATATATATATATATATATATATATATATATATGATAAAAAATATAGTGTTATGCTATATTTATGGGCTAAAGTATGCTATCAGGGATAGAGTGTAAGTAAATATAAAAGTGGACATTCAAGTCAACACTCAGTGGCAATACCCAATTGCAATAAAATAGCCACAAAACTGCAAAACTGCACCTGGATCTACAATAATTTCCACTTAATAGCCCTTAGAATAATATGAATGAAACATAATTGTTACTGCCCCCTGCAGATAACCATTAGACTAATACAATAAGTCTACCGGACCCATAATGCATCAATAAATAGTATATATAAATAGTTGTGCAAATAAAACACAATGCAACATGTCTTGACGTTTGCGTTTAGCATGAAACAGACTGTCACCTCTGAGTGTTGACTTCAACGTCCACTTTTATATGCTCTATTCCTGATATTGAGCACTAACCCAGAAATATAGCATAATGCCATGTTCCTTCAGGACGTGTGTGATATCATGACTTTTCACAGATCCTTTTTCTATTAGTGAATTGTCATGACTTCTTGGTAATGTTAGTGCAGTGGTTTCCTGTTGTTGTCCTTCCACGGTGTTGGATTCAGTTATCCACCTAGACTGACTGCCACCCAAGGCTAAAGAACACAGTCTGCTCTTATTTAACCCAAGCAGATAGGAAAAAATTGAGCAGAGCACACTTGCTGAAACCACTTTCCACGCTGATACCTGTTTTTAACGAACTGCACATAGAGAGAAGAATGGTATATGTGTGTGTGTTTGTGTGTGCAACCCTTACGTGAAATTGACAGGATAGTATAGTTCTTAGAATTTGTGAAACAAATAGCTATATTTATAAAAAATAAAAATGTATCAAAATTATGACTATAAATAAAGTAGAAGTACTGGTTCGCAAAAATCAGTAAATAATTAAAAAAACTTTTTCTATTTTTACTGATTTTAACTTTTTTTCTTTAACTAAAAAGTCTTTTTGTTTTGTTTTCTCACATCAAATTAAAAAAAAAATTAACTAAAATTTATAAAATTAATTAACTAACAGAATTGTATTGATGGTAAAAAAACTAACCCTGCTGAAAATGTTTTTAAAAATAATTCGAATAAAAAACAAAAAGCTAAAAATGATAGAATAAAAAATGCAGATGAAAATAAAATACATTTTTTAAATTAACATATGATGAAAATAGTTTTTTTTAATGTCAATGACAAAGTCAATCTTTGGCTTTGACATCCCATGACAGTTATTGAGTCTAAAAAGTAGAAATGCTCTTCTTGACTGTTCGCTTTTTAGTTTTTTATTTAAGAATGGATCTCTTTAAAAAATCACTCCACATAGCGCTGTCCCTATCTTAGTCATGTTCACATTTTTTGATTCCAGAAAAATAAATCACCATATTTCAGTTTTATTTTCATCCTGTGCATTGATATTTTTTTTTTTGTGAAGGAAGAAGTAAAATGAAAATTCATTTACGGTTTCGTTTACCACTCCCTTCGAATTATAAACTCGACACGTGTGCATATTACGAATCGCCTTTCATATTTCAATATTTTTCTTGAATCTTGTTGAGTAACTTCTATTATTTTTTTAGTTTTACTTTTAAATATCCAAGGTTAAATGTTGTTAATTGTTAGTGTTATTTATTAAGAACTCACAAATAAAAAAAGAAGTAAATTCTGAAATAAGGCCTAATTATTTCATTCCAAAGTTTATCAAAATAAATGTGTAAAAAATCGTTTTCTGGACATCGTCATTTCTGGTTAGAAAATAAAACAAAAGTAGCAATTTCAAATGTTAATTTGGATCTTCCAACGATTTTTCCTAGCTACAAAGCAAGTGTTCGACTGAAATTAAACAAGTTTTAATTTGTCTTGCTTTTTTTCCACATTTCTCAAGTCGCCTTCTTACTGTAATGTTTATGACCGTTAGCGCGGTGAGATTTGAATTGTGGCCAGAGAGGGACTGGCATATGAAAAATAATAGTACACATAGAATTATTAAAATATTTGATTAAAAATCCATATTGGTTGGGGATGAGTATTATTACTCATCATAATTATAATCATTGATTCAATAATTCTTTCACAACAAGTGTGATACTGGGGCCCTAGAGAAAATCGCTTATTTTCTTCGGCCCTTCTATTTAGGACACTTCAAGTATCAGCTGTTAAACCTTCTACCCCTTTATATGCAGCGAGGTGTGAAGCATTTGTCTTCATTTTTTTTTGTATATTGTATTTCGATTTCCTAGTGTCTATCTAATTTTCTATTTCAGGCTAACAGTGGGTAATTGAATGACGAAATGTAAACGATCCTATGTTACACTATGCGATAATAATATGGTACATGAATTAAAGTAAAGAACATTATTCTGAAGAAGTCTTTTCGAAGGATGTGAAACTCATAACAGAATTTTTCCATTTTGTCATGTCTTCTGTACGTTACGTCGGTACCTCTATCTCTCTGTTCCTTTTAAGTTTTTATCCTAGTACTAAGCAACGTACAAAAAAAGCATTGTTTTCTTTCATTTTAAATAAACATTCAATAAAGCAAACGAATCAATTTTTAAATTGCTTGCTAATTTATTTTCGATAAGCTTTTCATGGTGTGTTACTTTTTTTTTTTTTTAACACTTTTCTTTTTATTTGCAACAAAATTGCTATGAAGAACATTGCGCCGATACTCAACAAAATAAAATATATTTATTAAAAAACAAAACATATTTTGACTATTTTGAAACTAGTAAGACTGAATAATAAAATTAGCCATTTATTAGTGACAACTAATAATTCTATTAAATTTCTATACTGATGTATGTACCTATAACCAATTCGTGAGTAGTATAAGTAGTAGTGTAGTCAGAAAAACTAGAGGTGATATAAAAAAACTAAAAAGGCAAAGATTTGTTTTGTAGATTTTATTGTGCTAGTGCTAAAAACTTTTTTTTATCAGTGATTGGAAGTTAAAGTTTTCTAACTTGTACATGTATCATTGTGTAGTTACAAGTATCACCAGTTCGGTAGACAGTCGTTATAATCGTTAAGTAGGAGCAATAGTATACCGGCATGTCTGGTTTTTAGCCGTCGAGTGCTGAACAAAAGAAGAAACACGTGGTGTGCTCAAAATTTTCGCGGAAAAAAAACGGAGCTTCCTTTTTTTTTTTTTCACATTTTCATTTTTTTTTTATTATAATAAAAAAAATTATAAGTATCAGTGAAGTCAATATGATTTCTTTTTAATATAGAGAGAATATCTTTAAATTGTGGGGTTTCACGTACATGTCATGTAAAAAATAAGGTTAAAAAAGATTTTTAAATTTTAAAATATGTGATGTTTCTCTATTATCACTAGCATCATGTCTCTAGTCTAAATTGTATTGTGAATCTTTTTTGTAAGTGCAAATATATGTATATGTACAAAACAGTATTATTTTTTTATAAAAATGAAATAAAAAAATAAAACAACGACAGAAATTAGGATAATGATAATTATATAAAATAATCATTATATTTCATTTTCTTTCTGCAGAAATTTAATAAATTGTCTCATCATGGCATGCATGCAGCAGTATTTCAAGGGCTAAAAAAAAGTAGATTTAATTAATAATTATGGTTAATCCAAATTGTAAGTTAAGTCAACCAAAACAAAATTAACAATCTCTTGATTTTTAAAATTTTTTTTCAGATTAAGGAAAAGAATTGTTCTAAAGTGGTCTTTTACTTTGTGCAATAATCAGCATCTATTTTTCACAGTAACGCTATATATGAAATATGCATGTTATTTCAGTCATGATTTATTTACTTACACCTGTAAAAAATAAAAATTATGGATAGAAATGCATATTTCGCTTGCATTGCTTATTTTTATTTAGACTATAAATAAAATGTTAAATTTAAACATATCATTTATTTCTTCAACTTTATGCAACGATTTTTGCAAGAAAATAACTGAATTATACAAAAAAATGAAGCTAAAGAGGTAACTAAAAACAGAAGATTAACAAGGTTTTTTTTATATTATTTTTCATTTTCAAATAATACAGCTTTCGAATTTAGAAATTAAAAAAAAAATGTAATTTAAATAGAAATTTAAGTTAAAATTTTCTCTAGTTAAAAAGTTGTGAGAATTAAGGTAAACTTGAAAAAAATCAAAACAAAAAGCATTGCATTTTTTACTAGTTGTTTAACCCGTGGTTTTTTTAAAGAAAGTATTTTAATAAAAAAATATTACTTTTTTTAAGTTTTATTTTTTTAGACAATATGCACAGCGAAATCGAAAGTAGACTTTATTTTATTTCTACAGGTTTTTTTCTTTTAAAAAAATAACTAAAGCAGTAAATTAATTATGAATACAAGCAAAAACATTTTCAATACTAATTAATGATAACTATTTAAAATCAATAAATTGTCCTGTTGCTATTGTGGCTTCGTGTAGGTCAAAGGTAAAAGCAAGGTTAGGTCCAGGCTAGCGAATTCTAGAAATATCGAGAAATTAGTAACATCCGGTAAAAACCGGAACTGTCGTTCTTCGACGGCAAATAGTTCACACTAAAAATCCTTCTAGTGTCGAAAATATGGCAATTTTATTCAAAATATTGTGAATTTATATATACCATTAGAAATAAAATAATTTCTAAAATACCACTCTTTTGAAAAAGTTACGCTAAGCACACCATAGTAGTAGAATATACTAGAATGTTCCAGAATGTTCCATGAATTTTGGTATAAATACTGAATCTAGCCGGTTTTCAGTATCAATTGAGTGTGTGTCATAGCTACGGCTAACATCTCAGAAGTTTCTGCTTAGCTGATCTCGCACGTTAGCAAAGTAAGTGATGTATTTCCATTTGAAGTTTATTGCAGTTTTTTTTATTTTTTAATTATTTGTGCCTTCAATGAGAATTTTATTTTTTTTAACATCAGTTTTTATTTTAAAATAATTTGTCTAAATTTTTTTTTCTTCATTGAACTAAATTTCAAACTGATCTTGCACAGCTTCACTTTCTCTCAATTCTAATTATAGTCTGAAAGAAAATAATTTAAGCTATCATTTACTTTAACATTGAAGCTTAAGAAAATGGATTTTTTTTTTTTTTTTATATCTGAAATATTCTTTGATTTTGATAGCCCGAACAAAAATGACTTAGACTTTTTTTATTTTTTTCTTTTAAATTTTTTTTTAATTTTAAATAATTCTTGAAACTGGGGATTAAAATATTTCTTAACGTGGGTGTTGTGAAATTGAAAGCCCAGTTCCAATTTGAAATTCCTGGTCACTTCTAAGAACTGATCTGAATGATCCCCCCCCAACGACCGGTCATGATTAAGTATCGGCGTAATGAAACTGAAGGTTAAGGCTTCAAAAGGATTGTTAAAAACTGACAGGTTTTGTCTTTCCCTAAAGAAAGCTGACTAGATGCCTCAATGAATGATACTCTTTATTTTTTTTTTATTATACACTTATTTCTTATCTATAAAATCTGGCCCACCCTTTTAGGCAGCGTATCTTTATTCAAACATGTTTCATTGAATAATCTTAAAAATACTCTGGTTAAAAAAAATGAGTTACCTTCTAAAACTGATTAGACAGTAAAAATAAGTACTCACAATGTAAAACCGAACCTTAAAAGCGAGTTCGGTGTTCATACTTTGTTTAATAATCCTTTTCATTTCATTAACCAAAAAAAAAAACACACCATCTTGTTAGTTTTACGTATTTTAATTTAACTGGAGTAATGGATAACTGCTCGGATTGAGGAATCTGAGAACAGTTCGAATTCCAGTCTAATCCATTACATTCACTTAACATGCTAATACTCTTGGGGAAAGGTATGAATCCTCTTCTCCTCCAGCTATGGGTAAAATAGCAGGACAGACCGGGTTCTATAGTCTTGGATGGCAACTGGTCTACTGCAGAAAGAAATGGCAACCTACTATACGGGAAATAATCTGCCTCGTCAGTCATATCGAAAGTTACGTGATCGCTTGAGCGTGTATCACGCATGGCACATAACTGGCTATTAAACTGATTTTAAAATGTTTCAACGTACGGACACTGAAAAATGCTAAGTTTTTCTTTTTAGCATTGTATTTTATAAAAAAAAAATCTTAAATTTGCATATGAAACTAGGAATAATTTCGGCATTTAAAGCATTAAAGGCCTAACAGCTTTTAATACTGAGCTAATATTGGAATTAGGGTACTCCACCCGTTCGTACAGTACCCCTCCATCACGATCGACTTTGTTCTTCCATCTTTTACTTATAATTCTTAAAAATCGCAAATTGGTAAATTTGCAGATAATGATGCATTTAAAAGAAATGCATTATTCCTGGTGTCAAAAAGAGCTGATTATTATAAAAATTGAAGAAACTACTGTGTAGTAGATATTGTCGGTCTTTGTTGGGTTTCTGCTTACGACTACTGGTCGGCGTACGTTCGATTACCAGACCATCAGATCAATTACAGTTGAAGCAATGTGTTGCTCGATTTCCTCATACTGAGCGCCTTCGCAGATTCCTGACTGAGGCGGCTTACCCAACTAAGATTTCCTTTTTTATTTTTATTTTTTTTTTTTTTAATAATCAGACTTTTTTTTACACCAGGAATAATGCATATTTTAAAAATTGGTCACTATCTACAAATTTACCGAAAATTCAATAACTTCTAACTCCGCCCACACTCCGTTGATGCACAGTAATCTGGCTGTGTTTCTCAATATATATTCTTTCTTTATCCTCTACGGAAAGATGAAATTGGTGTATAATAAATTATATCCTCATTATTCGTTAAGCGAGATTGATTTTTTTTTTTTTTTTTTTTAACGAGCGGTGGTGGCAAAAAGGTTTCCCTCCGCCTCATTACACTCTGACTCAACAATTTAACGGAAGTCATAATTTTTCTTTTATTTTTCCCTCTCCCAGATGGCCGGTGACAACGAAAATGAAGGGGAAGTTTTTGCCTTCCAGGCAGAAATTGCTCAGTTGATGAGCTTGATCATCAACACTTTTTATTCAAATAAAGAAATCTTTCTGCGAGAATTGATCTCCAATGCCTCTGACGCCCTCGACAAGATCCGTTACGAATCTCTTACTGACCCTTCCAAATTGGACAGTGGAAAGGATTTGTTTATCAAGATTGTCCCCAACAAAGAAGACAACACCCTGACCCTTATTGACACTGGCATTGGAATGACCAAGGCTGATATGGTGAATAACTTGGGAACCATTGCCAAGTCTGGCACGAAGGCTTTTATGGAGGCTCTTCAGTCTGGCGCTGACATTTCTATGATTGGTCAGTTTGGTGTTGGTTTCTATTCGGCTTACCTTGTGGCTGACAAGGTGGTTGTGGAATCCAAACACAATGACGATGACCAACACACCTGGGAATCTTCTGCCGGCGGCACCTTTACCATCAAAAATTCTACCTGTAAGTATTTCTTTGTATTCTTTGTCTGTCTTATTTTTATATCTTCCATCGCTTTTCTTAACTTTTCTCGTCATGGATTCTAAGTCTCACCTGCCACCATTTTTTTTTTCTTTGTAGCCGAGTCTATGGGCCGTGGTACGAAGATAGTGCTGCACTTGAAAGAAGATCAATTGGATTATTTGGATGAAAAGCGCATCAAGGAAGTAGTGAAGAAACACAGCCAGTTTATTGGTTACCCCATAAAACTTTTGGTTGAGAAAGAACGAACCAAAGAAGTGTCAGATGATGAAGAGGAGGAGGAAGAAGAGAAGAAAGAAGAAAAGAAGGAAGATGAAGAAGACGTGAGTGATAAGCATTTTTCTCATTTTCTTGATATTTAAATCTTGAAAAGTGGCTTTCTCAATTTTGGGCGCAAGTTTTTTTTGGTTTGGAGAATAATTTAAATTTTTTTTCTTTCTTCAGGAAGACAAAATCAAAATTGAAGATGTAGAGGATGAAGAGGAAGGAAAAGAAAAAAAGAAGAAAAAGAAGAGTATTAAAGAAAAATATTTGGAAGATGAAGAACTAAACAAAACCAAACCAATTTGGAGCAGGAATCCTGATGATGTGAAGAATGAGGAATATGGTGAATTTTACAAATCTCTGACGAATGATTGGGAAGAACATTTGGCTGTCAAGGTGAGTTGTTGGAAGACTTTTTTTAATAGGATGTAAATTTATCTAAAGCTACCTCGGATTTTCTTCATTTTACGCCAACCACTCCTCCAAAAAAAATAAAATCTGTTCATCTATACAATTTGTCTTTTCAGCATTTTTCTGTTGAAGGTCAGCTTGAGTTCCGCGCTTTGTTGTTTGTCCCAAAGAGAGCGCCATTTGATATGTTTGAAAACAAGAAAAAGAAGAATAACATCAAATTGTATGTTCGCCGAGTGTTCATCATGGACAATTGTGAGGACTTGATTCCTGAATATCTCAACTTTATCAAGGGAGTTGTCGACTCTGAAGATTTGCCTTTGAATATTTCTCGTGAAACTCTGCAACAGAGCAAGATCTTGAAAGTGATCCGCAAACATCTGGTGAAGAAGAGCATTGAATTGTTTGAATCCCTGACTGAAAACAAGGAAGAATACAAGAAATTCTATGAACAATTCTCCAAGAACATCAAGCTTGGAATCCATGAAGATCATACCAACAGGAAGAAGTTGGCAGAGTTCCTGAGATACCACACTTCAAGCTCTGGCGATGAAGTTGTCTCTCTGAAAGAATACGTTTCTCGCATGAAGCCAGAACAAAAAAGCATTTATTACATTACTGGTAAGAATCCTATGCATTCTTTGTCATTCTTTTTTTTTTTTTTTTTTTTTTTTTTTACGCCCCCTCCTCTTCAAATGCCAAGTTGATATTTTTTGGGTTCAAATTTTAATTTGAAAATTGTTTTTGTAGGTGAAAGCAAGGAAGCTGTGAAGAATTCTGCTTTTGTTGAGAAAGTAAAGAAATCTGGCTGTGAAGTTCTGTACATGGTGGACCCAATTGATGAATATGCTGCTCAACAATTGAAGGAATTTGATGGCAAAAATCTGGTGTGTGTAACCAAAGAAGGTTTGGAATTGCCAGAAGATGAGGAAGCCAAGAAGAAATTTGAAGAAGCCAAAACTGAATATGAAAGTTTATGCAAAGTGATCAAGGACATCCTCGAGAAGAAAGTGGAAAAGGTAAATTAAATGTTTCTCAATATATCTTTAAAGTTTTTAGTTTTTATTTTATTTATTTTTTTTCTTTACTCTCAGTTTCGAGATTGTTTAATGTTTTGTGCTTGTTTTTCAGGTTGTTGTTTCCAATCGACTTGTCGAATCTCCTTGCTGCATTGTAACCAGTCAATATGGTTGGTCGGCCAACATGGAACGTATCATGAAGGCCCAGGCACTCAGGGATACGTCAACAATGGGATACATGGCAGCCAAGAAGCACTTGGAAATTAACCATGAACACCCAATCATCAAGGCTTTGAAACAGAAAGTAGATGCTGATAAGAATGACAAAACTGTGAAAGACTTTATTAATTTAATGTATGAAACCTCGTTGTTGGCTTCTGGCTTCAATCTTGAAAACCCACAATCTCATGCAAAGAGAATTAATCGTATGATTAGATATGGACTTGGTTTGGATGATGAAGAGGAAACTGAAACTGCTGAGGCTGCTGAAACTGCTGAGGCCTCTGATATGCCTCCTTTGGAAGATGATGATGATGAGTCAAAAATGGAAGAAGTTGATTAAGTAACTTAAAAAAAAAAAAAAAAATCTTTACTCTGGATTCTAATTTTCCTTTAGAATAAGATAAATTACTAAGACATGAAAAAAAGTCATTGTAATTGTTTGAAATCTACTCATTTTTCTTCTTAGTATGTCAACTTTAAATTAATTCAATTAGTCTAAACGTGTCCTAATAATTGCATTGTTAAAGCATTTTGTGCTGTTTCTTTACTTTTCCTCTTACAAAATTAAAATTGTTCCCTAGTAAGTGAAGAACTTGAGTCATTCCCATCCATTTAATTTTGTGCCATAAAGATTTTTGCTCTGATGCTTCTTTCATTATCTGTTTTCTATGAAAACAATTCATGTTGTTAATAGCTTCACCTCATAATACTTATCAAACATCATAGCTGACATGTTTCAGGCACTTTTTTTCCTATTCAATAAAAAAAATTATTTAAATTATGCTTTTGAATTTTTTTATTTTTAAAACTTGCTTAAAAGGTTTTTCTTTGCTTGAAGTTAAAGCTTTCTGGATCTATAAGGAATCCTCCATGATTCTTTATAGGTTGTTGCATGAAACCTGGGTGGTTGAACTTCTCTGCCTTCTGTATGCATGATTGTCTTTTGCGTTTCTTTTGAGGATAATTTTCTCCTGTAATTCTTTTCCCTTGTTTACTGAAAAATATTCTATAGGGATTTAACATTGAATCCTTTTTCACGTCTTCACTTTCAAAACGACCTGGTTATGATTCTAGTAAATGAATGCTTTGTGGAGAAACTGGGTACTTGTCATTTATGTAATTAAGGCCAGTTATTGGTTGGATAATTTCTGAACATTCAAAATGTTATGTAAGTTTCAAATCTTTATAACAAGAAATTAATTCTCTTTGTAAATGGCAAAGATTCTACATGGTGGCTTGTGCAATATTGCTAAAAAAGGAAAAAAAAAAGTATAGCATAAATAAAAAGGGCCTTAAAAACTTAATGAAAATATCTTAAAATTTTTAAGTGGAAAGATCAAAGTATTTTGGGGATTAAATTTTTTTTTATTCGTTGCTACCTAACACGTCCCCCCCCCCATTTTATAAATTTTTTATATTAGAAATTTTCATTACCGATAAGATGTAAAAAAAAAAAAAAAAAAAAAAGCAGGTCATAACATTTGGTGTCACTGAAGTTATTTCATCAGGTACGTGAGGAAAAGTTGTATGGAAGGACAGAAGTGATAATTCTTAAAGTTAACCAACTTATTTACCTCCTTATTTTTAAGGAAAACTTAAGTGCACTAATATTTTTGTATTTTCGCCTTTTATGAGATAAATGTATATAAAATTAAAGTGAGATTAAATTTCATAACGTATCAGATTACATACAATACTATAATTTTATGTACATTTATTACAATTTACTGTGTTATTTGTATTTCCATTCATTTTATTTTGAGATTTCATTTATGGAAAAATGTCATAAGATTATTTAAAAATAAGATCATAAAATTAGTAGGTACCCTTCTCAGTTGAAATAGAACTCCCCGGAATCGATACTTCAAATATACAAATCAACCATTCGCCCTTGCATTGCTGCCCTATATGGTCTGGGCCACTTTCTGTTTGGCTCGGAGTTCTTGAACAAGAGGTAGAGACGGATATGTAATATAATTGGCCCTGATCTGGCGTCTCGTCTACAGTCACTCTCTCACAGACGCGCCGTCGCCTCTCTCTGTCTTTTCTACAAATACTTTCATCGTAATTGCTCCTTTTGAGCTGCTTTCACTGGTTCCCAGACTCCATGAATTCAAGCGCCTTACGAGGCTGGCATCCCGCTCTCACCCTTACACTGTAGAAACTTTTAAATGTAGCCGTCTCTTCTACTCCAATAGCTTCATACCTCGCACCTCTCGCCTGTGGAACACCCTTCACAATTACTGTTTCCCTGAGAGCTATAATCTCCAACTATTCAAATGTAATGTCAATTGATCTACCCACTACCTTTCTTCTATCACTCCTATCTGCTCTTGCTCCAAATCTTCTGCAACCCCCTGCATCCTAGTGGCTTCACGCCTTGCTCGGGGCGTAATGCTTAAAAAAAAAAAAAAAAAAATTTTGCAAAAATAAAAGCCTTAACAGTAGAGAGTATTCTCTATTTGAGTTTGGTTTATTTTCTCCCTGACTGAATGAAGAAGGTGGGGGACAGGTAATTCTGGAAAATAAAACTGACTTTGAACATGTTCAGAAGTTCATAAAATTTGAAGAAAAAGCCACAGGAATGATATCTAATGAAAGGATTGATAGAAAAGTTTAAAGGAAATGCATTTTGCCAAAATGCTTGAAATGGACATGCCATAAAGGGGTATTGAAATAAACAATTGAAACCATAGCGAAAGATGTGATTACAAAACAAAAATGCAGCTGTGTGGGTAGGGGACAGCAATAAGAAAGGATACAGGAGTAAAAGGTTTGGTGCCCAATGAGCAGGGGCTGAGTGGGGAAAGACTGCAGATGGATAAGCAAGATGGCGTATGCTGTTAGGATGCAGAAGAAAATAGCAGACACGGTTGTCATGGAATAAATTGGAAAGGCTTGTGCTGCAGTAGCTGATCTTCAAGTCAAGGGCGGATCCGGTGTAGAGGATGCATATCCCCACTGAAATTTCTGTTGAACAATCAAACTCTGCCTTGAAGTTTATAAAAAATTGAATGAAATGATCAATGAGTAGACATTAATGTACTTGTTCCTTTGTATGTTCTCAAAAACATTCAGTTAAACTTAAATCTTTCATAAATGCTATGTAATCACATTAATCTAAAAGTTTGAATTTACAATTTGACATCAAATAAATAAAATTGGAATTATTTTGCAACATAAGTTTATAATGTATGAGCAGTTCAGTTAGTTTAGCACAAGGTTGCAAGTAAAAGCAGGCACTCAATCAAGATTGAGAACACGACTTAGTAATAATGGTTAAGCAAACAACCTCCATTGCTCTGATAAATTAGAAAAATAAATTTACAATGGAATCAAAGATGTAAATATTTAACGACAGGTATTGTGCACACTTTCCATAATATAAGCCCCCACCCCAAATTACAATTCTTCCCCTTGTTTATATATATATAAAATACCAAAAATCAGAGAATGATGTGATGTAAAGGAATTTAATGAATGAATCTTAGGTTGAAGAGGTCATTTTAGAAAACTTTGTGGAAATATTTTTTTGGTAAGTTTCCCCATCGTCACTTTTCAATATATTGTGAACACTTAATTTAATTTTTTTTTCTTTTCTCTTCCCTCTTATTTTTATTTCATTTTCTCTTCCCTTCTCTCTTTTCTTTTCTCTTCTCATCTTTTTCATTTCTTTTCTTTTTCCTTCACTTCTATTTTTCTTTTCTAAGATCACGTCTCTAAATAAATATAAATTACATTTTATCAAATATTTTAACTTTCTGTCTGGGTAATTCTTGGAATGTTGAATATTAATATTATTCCTGCTAATAAAATAATCTATCCTTTTAGTGGTAAAAGTCTCTAGAATCAGGGCCATAATTCTCAAATTAAAAGTTGTTTATATCGTTTTTAATTTTAATATATTTTCAAATACATTTTTTTTTCGAAATCTTTACATAGTTATATTGCCATTTGTGCTGATGCTTGTTGGTTCCTTTTTCTCCTAGAAAACACTTTAAATGAAGCCAGCTATTCTTTATTTCTTTGAGTATGAACTAAAGATTCATGCATGTATTGTAAATTAAAAATATTTTCACAAAGTAACTTTTGTGATTGTACCTCAGATCATTTATTTAGCCCATTACAAGAGGGTCAACCATCACTAATGATTGTACATTGAACCTTGTTCAATGTCTTTGGATGACTGCTTCTCGATCTATCAGGAACAAATTCTACAAAGTAATTAAATTTTTCAGAATTTCTTTCGATTCCTCCAAAGAGCCATTGGTATTAACAAAATTACTTTATTTTTTTTCACATCCAAATTATGGCTCAGATCCTAGACTTATTCTTTTAGTTTGAAATAACAATGAATACTCGGGTTTCCCCACAGATGAAGAAAAGAGTTGAAGCAAGAAATGTGATTACAAGAATACTATGGATAAAACGTGAGTAGGCAGGGTTGGTGTGTCTTACTCCTGACTGGGGTGGGGGCGTTGTGGCCTTTGCCATTTTCTTTTCACCACCGTTTTATGGACATCCAACATTTTTAAAATTATTTTTAAACTGATGTTACATTGTCAGTCATCAACTAAAACATATATCATGTGTCTGCATGGCTAGTGTATGAAGGAACCCCTGACAAGGTTGGAGCCACAAAAGGGCTAATTTTGGCAGTGTTATGGTACTATTTTTTTTATACCTAAGTTATATTGTCAGTTGTCAAATATAATAATCGATAGGGCTGGTGTTTACTACTCTGAACCGCATGGGGGGCCCCCATGCCTACTGGGGAGGGAGGTCAGAAGTGCTAATTTCACTATCCCTTATTTTAAATTGTAATTTTCTTTCTGAACAGTTCTTTTAAATCAATTAAGAGGGTAATATATCTCAGTAAAATCAATTTTAATTCAGAGATTATCAAATAAGAATGATCTCTGATTTTTTTTTAATACTGACAAGAAGTCCACGGCTACTAATTAAAATAATATTTCTAGTCCCTATTTTTTACATTTCTAGAAAGAAAACCGACAAAATGATTGTTTTAAAAAATAAAAATGTTTAAATATTTCAACACATGAATAATTTTCCCACAAAAACAAAAAACTAATTTTTAAGACAATCCTGTTTGTGTTGTGATGAAATCTTTGTAAAACTTTTTTTTTTTTTAGTGGAGATGTGTTGGCGATTAATCTTCATTGAAAAGAAGGGACAAATTAAAAAAGATTAACTTTAAAAAAAAAACTTAAATAATACAATCAACCCTTCTACTTTACCAAGTTTGTGATTATTTTTGTCCCTTTTCTTATTACAGAAGAAATTTTAACCTAATCTTAACACCCAACCCTAAAAGATTAACTTTAGGGTTAGTTGTTAAGATCAGGGGTGGGGTTTTCTGTGTAGAAAAGGGGACAATTTAAAAACATGAAATAATGCAATCAACCCTTCCACTTTACCAAGTCTGTGTATTAATTTTTATTTTATTTTCAATTTTACAATATAAAAAATGCTTTATTTTTATTATTTAATTTGTTCTTTTAATTTGTCATTGCTATTCGAAACGGAAAAAAGGTTCTATTGTATTATTTAATTTGTTTTTGTTATAAATAAAACTAAACTTACCAAAAAAAAAAAAATTACATTTCTTTACGGTAGTGCGTAGTGATTTTCTGCAAGGAAAGTCTGTGAAAGAAGTAAATAGGCCCAAATTTTATGACTCCGCCAAAAATCTTTTGGCAGTGAATTACTTTTCAAGAAGCCGGTAATGGCTGACGAAAGGCCGATTTTTTTCTGGTCGTTAACATCCAAAAAGGTAGGTTTCTTTATGATTAGTTGATTCGAGTTCAGCATGTACATTTGCACGGAAATAAGACTATTTTGGAAAAATTTGAAGGGATATTAGAGCTCGGGAAACAAAATAGAAATTTACCAAGTAAATAATGAATATGTATTGAAATTTTCATTTATTGTATAATTCCCTGATTTTTGATAATTTAAAAAAAGCGCTGCCCTCTCCCACCTCATTTTCCTTCGAGGGTTTGTGGACCCCGGGTTGGGGAACTTTGAAAATTGAAATCGACATGTAGTGGGTGGGTCCCATATCAGAGTTTCGGGAGTAGAGCTGTGTGTGAGTAGTGAGGACTTGTAAAAGAAAATGGGAACAAATAAAAAAAAATGAGAAATAGACATTTGAGACTCTTGGGATAAATAACGTGGAAAGAGGGCTTGGAAAATTTAATTCTTGCAGAACATTTTGAAGACAAGTGGTGTAGAAGGAAACAGCAAGTAAGCTATCTTATGAGTCAATGAGTGTGGCTGGCTGGCTAAGCGGTGATAGAGAGGCATGGTAAAGAAAGTGTTAAAAAAAGTTCTTTCTCAACCTTCACTTTCCTGTGGTCCATTTTTGGTGTAAAAACAAAATTTCAGGTCCACATAGACACAGATAGAAATTCCGTGTAACAGGGAAAACATTTTATTTACAAAAGCAAAATGTAGTAGAAAATATAGATTCTGAATGACTACACACTGACCTGGTGCCTAGCTCATCAAGTTGAACTTTCAAGCTCTGTTTCAAATCTCTTTTCACTCTGCAATAAATTACGTTTCTTTGTGAGCACATAATTTGTTGTAGGCCTATTTTAAAACTCTCTCGGGCCCACGTTGAAAATCACTGGCTTAGAGCTACAAGGGACAGGATTCTGTGGAGAATCATCATCCATGTCCTGAAGGGAGGCGTAAAGACCTATTTTATTTTTAGCAGATAAATTTGGATTAAGTGGGGGGATTATTTTCTGTCGACACCGGCCAAAACAAGTTACTTGGATCAAATGTTGAACCAAATCTCCGTCAAAATCTAAAATAGACGACATTTAAAAAAGTACAATAGGTTGGACACGATATTTTAAACTGAAAATATCAATTTTGGAAGCTAAAAACTCATACAAAAAAAGGAAATGGCTTTATTCTATTTTTTTTTTTTAAGAAAGTGTTACTGTTTAACATTTAAAAATTAAAACCCGTCCGTGCAAAAAAAGCAACCATTAAAAAAAAAAAAAAATGAAATCTAGTAAATAAAAAAAATTAAATATTTAAAAAATAACTTAAAGTCTATTTTTGTTTGTAGTCTATAGTTAGTTTGCTAACTGCCCTTTATCGGGATGGACTTTTTTTTTTTTTATTTAGCTCTTTGTCATTTTTCAATTATTGTGTACACTGTAAATGGTTTACACTTTAATAAACAAAGTACATTAGTTTATTTAACTTCATATATATTTCCTTGTGCCTTTTGTTTTTTGTTGTAATAACATGATAGAATTGGCAACTCTAAGGTGCTGAAAAATAGTTATCGGTCCAAACCACTTTTAAATCTGACTGAAAGCAAACAAATTAAAAGGGGTTCCTTGCTGGTAGATAATTACCTTTCATCTCTGCCTTACGTATTTATTTCTTTATTTTTATAGTTTTAAACTACTGTTTTAATAAAGTCTGAAAAAATTATTTTATTAAAATTAAAATGTCTAAAAAATAGGAAACTTAAATTTAAGTTTACGAAGTCGCTGGTCGAGTATGCGAAACTAAGTTTGGTTTGAAAAGTTCAAGAGTTGAAAAGAAACACATGAAATGAAATTTGTCCTTGATTCATGTTTTCATCAACCCTTTTATTGAGCAACATGATTTTTTTTATTGTGTTGACCTTTGCATTGTCCTTGTCGACATTTTTTTTTTAAATCAAGTGTAGCGGCCTTTTATTTTTTTCTAACTCGTTACAACTTTTATAACACGTGATTGACCGGCTCGACCAAATTGGGCTTCGTTAACGTACCCTCCATAAACGTAAGTCAGAAATTATGTAATTTTATAAGGGATGATATTAATTTTATTATATTTTATTGTTTCGTTGTTATATTGATTCTTTTAGTTTTGTTTTATTTACGATCAGTATTTTTGAATCGTAGATTAAACGAAATTGTTTGCATCTTGTTAGTTTTTTATTGTATTGATTTCTCATTGAAAAACACAAACATTTCATAACTGAGGAAAACAACAAATTTTTACGATTTTTTAAGGGGACACCTTGATAGATCATTTTGCAGTTTGCTAGTATAAAAATTTTAAAATGATGTAGAATTAGAGATTAATTTAAAAATATTATTTAAATGCTGTTCAGACTTTTTTACCTTATATAATTTCTGTTCTAATTTAAAAACTCGTGTCATTTCTTTTTGACAACGTGCTCATATCCAAAATAACATTGTCAACAAAAGTATGTTTTTATTTTTAAGTTAAACATTTCAAAATCTCCCTATTGAAAAGTAAAAAAGTTCAATATCTTCGCTTTGTAATGAAAAATAAAAATAAATGAGTTTAAAATAAAAAGTAGATTTTTAAGTCAACTTATTTTCTAATCTATTCTATTTGGATATAGGTGTCCCTTGTTTACTGTGATTCCAATTATGTGGAGAGAAATATATTTGTGATTTCGAAAACAAACGTACATACTGAGACTGAGACAATTGGTGTATTCAAAATCCGTAAGTCGCCCATTACTTTCTGAACAAACTAGGAGCACTACAATAAATTATTGACCCACTCATAAAAAATAAAATAAAAAATAGCGAAAAATTTTTTTTTTTAAATAATTTTTGTAGATTAGCATTCTGGAGTGTAGTGTAGATATTCCTTCGAAATGGATTTGGGCCAGATTAACGTTTTTACAAACAAAGACTTCAAAAAATTAAGATTTTTATTCATTTATATATATATTTTTTATCAATTCACCCTAAGCAAGGGGGATAATGCCACTAAGATGCAAGTAGCTGCTGGGAGTGAAAGAGAATGAGAAGACTTTTTTTTTAGTAATTTAGTTGGAGAAGGATCCGAAAAAACCTAACCCTAAACAGTTTGTAAACAGGAAACAAAGGAAACCTTTCCTTCTCTTGTTCAAAAACCGGGGAGGAGTGTGAACCGGGTAATAAGCGAAGCTAACATAAAAATAATAATAATAGTAATAATAATTTGTTTGTCAAATCGATCTTTTACAGACTTATTTGACTTAGGTATTTACCATTCGCAAACAAACCTTTGGTGTGTGTATGTTTGTGTGTGTGGGGGAGCTTTTAAATAACAAACGGATATATACATTTTTAATCAGATAAAAATTCACATATATATAATAAAATGATGTATTTGTTTATTCTTCATTTAAGATGAATGATTCTTAATCTGAAATCTTTGTGTATTTGCTTCCAAAAAATCCTATTCAAAAAAAGTTTAATGAAAATTTTAGAAAAAGTTAAAATTTCAGAAAATTTTAAAAATATGCAACTATCAATGAGTTTCAAACTTGACATTTGCAAATAACAAAAACAGCCTTCATCAGGTGTATGTCAATTCAGGTAACCTACAGTGAACTTCACACAGAACTCTTTATTTAATCTACTGGGCTCTCATTCCACTGCTTATGTCTTGTTCTTATTTTTAGTACTGTTCATTTATTGCTCACTTTGTTTCCACTGAGTCGAAATATACACTGCCTGATCCAGGGATTGAACTCACGATTACTATGTCACCAAAGTCACAAACCAATCCACTAGGCTATAATCCATTTTAATCCACTAGCTCCCTTAAATTCTGGCAGAATCATTTATGCATTATGTTTTCTGCTTCTCATTACCAATCATGATGAATGGATGTCCCCTTGTAGAGGCCCCATGCCTCAAGAAGATATTGGGCCTCAAACTTACACCTGACTTCATGTGGAATTTCTATATATAATCTATTGCTAAAGATGCAGGTAAAATGATCGGCTCCCTGTACTGCTCCAGTACGTACCTGACCCTTCATGCTACCCTCTACCTTTATAAGAGCCAGATCAGGCTGAAAATGTCGTACTGTTGCCATATTTGGGCAGGAGCTGCCAAGACCTCACTCTCCAATTTTCATAGTTCAAAAGCGTCTCCGATTCCTTGTTGGAGAAAGATTATTTTTCACCCTCCACTCTCTCTCCCACAGGTGGTATATGGCTAGTCTCTCATTGCTCTGTCACTGCTTCCACAGAAAGTGCTTGGACGAACTTTATCTCCTGGCACTGACCTTTACGGCTAGGACCCACCATGCCACTTACATAGTAGCAAACCTTCCCTCTATATTCCATTGTCGAGAATTAAGTTCCACTCAAACAGCTCTTTCCTATGAACCGCAGCCCCATGGAACAGTCTCCCTAGAGGATGTTTCTCTGATTACTACAACCTTAACCTGTTCAAGCCTAGAGTTAACTGTTATCTTCACTTCCTATCCATATAAACTACTCCTTATCATAACTTTCTACCTTAAGTGGCCCCCAGGCCTTGTACAGGGTGAACCTTATTATTTTAAAAAAAAAAAAAAAAAAAAAAAAAAAAAAAAAAAGGCCCCATACCTGAGTACCTATTGGGACTTAAACTTAAAGATCCATTGCTAAAGATGAAGGAAAAATGGTCAGTTTTTTGTACCACTCTCATAAGTACCTGACTCCTTGTGCTATTCTCTTTACAAGAGCCAGATCAGGCCTAAAATGGGGGTCTGTCGGCATATATGGGCAGGAGCCGCCCAGTCTTCACCTTCCTGTCTTGATAGATTTCAAAAGTGTCTCAGCGTCCTTTTGGATGACAAATTACTTTTTACTCTACAACATCTCTCTCACAGATAGGCTGTGGCAAGCCTCTCATTGTTTTATTGCTATTTCCATAGAAAGTGCTCAGACTCTGACAAGCTACATATCTTAGTTCTAACCTTCACAGCTAAGACTTGCCATGCACATTGTAGCAAACCACCATCATTCCCTTCACATTCCAGTGGTGAGATGTAAGTTCTATTTGAGTAGATTTTTCACATGTTGTTGCTTTCCCAATCACTACAATCTTAACCTGATCAAGTCTAGGGTTAACTGTCATTTTCCTCACTTACATATCTGTAAAAACTTTGCCTCTTACTCTGTAACTCTCTACTCTGAGTGGCTTCCGGACCTTGTATAGAGTGAGCATTACTGGAAAAAAAAAAAAAAATAGAAAAAAGAATTTAACGATAAAAATGTACAATTTAGTCATGATGTCTGACAGGTAATTGTAAATAAAAATGTTTTGCTAATGACTTTAATGACTGAACTGCAATATGCTAATATTCCTTATATAGATAATCCTGGGTATGATGATGAAATAAATCCAGCAGCAAGTCCTCTGATTGAGAGATTGGAGGTTTTGAGGAGTGTTGGACCATCTTTAATTGCTGTTGTCCCCAGGTCCACCCTGACTTGGTGTGGTAGCACCTGTTAGGGTCCCAGCTATGGACAAATAATAAACCCCCAAACAAAAACAAAACACTATAAAAGTATAAAAATGCATTTGTAGTTGAAGGTATGCAATTGCATTCAAAATATATTTAATTGAAACAATAAAATTGTGTTTAAAATATTTAGATTTCAGCATTAAATAAACCATAGAGGTGTTGATATACCGCTGAACAATACAAACCAAACAACAAAATCTTTATATAGAAAATAAATGCAAAAAAGTTACTCTGAGCATGAAAATGAATTAATTTGGGAAATTATTTAAGGTGATTTAACGGAAATGTTTAAATTAAAAATAAAATTACAACGTAACAACTACCCTGGGTACATGGTACTGCGGTCCATATAACATCAGGACAACCTTCAAAAGCTTGACAACACTTCGCAGATATCTCTCCCGAGTAAGCCCCCCCCCATAGAGGAGAACATGACTAAAGACTGTGTGTACGCTATTCCATGCAGCTGCGGAAAGGAATATAAAGGAGAGACAGGCCGCCCCCTCAAGGTAAGGCTTCAAGAACACCAGAAAGCTGTAACACGAGGGGAAGTAGAAAAATCAGGCGTGGCTGACCACATATGGAGAGAGAAAGGAGATCACCGCCCTCTGTGGGATCATGTTGAGATCATTGACAAGGAACACCATTGGAAAATCCGTAAACTTAAGGAATCAGCACACATGCTAGGCCACAAAAATCTCCTGAGCCGACCAAGCATAGAAATAAATACAATATGGGAACCAGTAATAAGGAGTGCCAGAGAAAAGCAATGATAACAAAGTTGCAATATGATCTCTGGTAAAAACATGCAATGATAACAGCAAAATTGCAATATGAGCACTGTTAAAAATGGGGGCTGAAGATGTTAGATTTATAATACCCAGAAATTCATACCCAGATGTCCACATGGCACAGTGGATAAAGGTGTTGGTTAGATCCAGTGACAGGACCCAAAGAGTGAGCTCAATACCTGTTTAAGGCAGTGGAGAACTTTCAGAGGGAAATTAACAGGAGATAACTGATATCCATTAAACATGGCACGTGGAACTAGAACAGTTTATCCCAGTGAGCGAAATAAAGGGTTCACTTTGACACCTGAAGAAGGCTGGAGCATACAACAGCCGAAACATTGTAATAAATATGGCAACAAAGATGAGGACAATAGTCCGAATAATGTAAATAATACCTCATCTCAGAAATATAGACAGACTCTAAAAATAAAATTATGTTTTTTTTTTTTTTTTCCTATAAATTTCAGCTACCGTATATTTCCACATATAAGAAAACTTTTAACTCCCGAAAATCACCCTTGAAAATTGGGGGTTGTCTTATACTCCAATTCTAAAAAAGAAACCTTAAATTCTGAATGATGTTTGTCTCAGCCTTGGTCCGATAATAACGTCTGTGAAAATATTCACATTATGAAATAAACTGATAATAAAAGTAATATAATCATTTCTACCTTATATATTTACTGGCATAACTTCATAATAAATTGCCTATATGAAGAATAATTACATATCAATGAAATCAAGCTCAGCTGAGAAAATGTAACCATCGAGTTATGATTGTTCACAACAACCATTATTTTTTTGCTAAACTTTCAATAATCATCATAGTAGGGTTAAATACAGAAGTAATAACATTTAGGATACCATAATATTCATTTCTCATTAAAAATTTATTATCATTTTGGTGTTAAATAATAACACAATTTAGGATTACATACAACCTTAATTTTTCAAATAAAAATCCTTTTATAGTAGTTGCATTTAAAAGAGGAAGAAGACTCAGTATTCGCAAGAGGTCACATGATGAAACATAAACAAAAACATTGGTTTCCCTTTTAGGCGACGTGTGTAGGAAAAACATGATATACAATCAGTTTTGTTTATTTTGAATTTCTAAGGTTACAGTAAGTAACAACATTTCCAATAACATCATCTTTATATAATCAATAAGCAGTCATAGTACAAGTGTAGGATAAATTCATGAAAATTTTACTATATTTTTGACCTCATCTTATCTAAAGGTTGCCTTATATGCAGAAATATATGGTAATTTGTTGTTGCATTTATTCATTTTGAAAACTTTAATATTTTAGTTTTTTAAATTTATTCACCAAAAGTTTTAACCCTGGGTTAGTTACATGGCGGGTTTTGTTATCCCCAAATTTTTAAAGTACTTGTAATTCCTAGTTGGTAACTTATTCCCTCCCACTACTCCCCTAACTCTGTGAGAGTGTGTAGCATGCAGTGTGGCACAGTTGTAGCTCAGTTTTGGGGGAAGGAAGTCACCAGGGAACTATCCATTTTTGGAAATCCAAGGTGACTAATGCAGGGTTAATGTTGTGTTTATTATGCTACTAACAGCCATTAATGATCAGTCAGTCAGTTATACATGATGCATACTTGAGTGATCAATTCATGACTAACTGGCCAGAAAATTTTCCTGCAGTAGGTTGCCATTTCTTTCTGCAGTAGACTGGTTGCCAACCAAGGCTATAAGACCCAGTCTCTCCTACTATTCAGCCAATATCTGGAGGAGAAGAGATAGATTCATACCTTTCCCAAGGGTATTAGAACATAATTGAATGAATTTGAACTCGGCTCTCCAATTTCTCATTCTTAGCCAATATCCATTACACCACAACAGACATAAATTTAAAAAAAAAGTTATTTTCATTTCAGAACAGTTTAAATTTTTGTTTAGGGGACAGTTGTTATTTATCAGGACAGTTCTGGGATGATGGTGAAAAAAAAGTTCCTCGGGTGTCCTGACTGATTTCTTAATTTGTTTTATTTACAGAACTGAGAACTATTCAATATGGAGGCTTCATCTATCAGAGTTGGGATACTGGAAATTCAAGGTGGCTTCTCTGAGCATCGGACTGCCATACTGAAGGCTGCCGAGACACTAGGAATGAAAGAAAAAATAGAAATCCTTTCTGTTCGTAAAGCAGCAGACATATCTCCTGCACTGTCTGGTCTGATCATCCCAGGCGGGGAGAGTACCACAATGGGGTTGTTCATCTCAAGAAATAATATGGCATCTTCACTCCAAGAATGGATACAGGATGAAAAACATATTACGTGGGGCACTTGTGCAGGTCTCATTATGTTGGCTAATGAGACAGAAAAACAGAAGATTGGCGGTCAACCCTTGGTAAGTACAAGTGAAGTAAATTTAAAACAAATTTGAATCATTAAGGGTAATGGTGAGATGAGCTATTTCCTTATAAGGAAACATTTGACATTTATTGACAAAACAGTTGGCATTACTGTCAGATGAAATTTATAAAATCTTAAAAGAGTTTTTCAGGAAATTAGACTTCTCAAGTGCACTAATTCTTATTGCTCTTTCTAGTATTGATGGAGGTTTCCTTTCTAACCTTTTGTTTATTGTAGTGTGGAAAGTCAAAATCTTGATTATTTTCTCTTCAAGTTACATGTGCTATTTTAGTTGCTGCTGCTGTTAGAAATCATCAAGTGGCAGCAATTTGTCTGCAATTCTGTAGCTCCAGTCTATGAGATCTGATGAAGGATTGTCTTCTCTAAGACTGTGAGGGTTCATTTACTTAAAGCCATTTTTAATCAGTCATCTGAGAAAATGGTTGTTTTATTGATTGATTGATTCATTTTCTATGGCTTATCAGCCCTTTGCTGGTTATTTGAAGCCAGAAACTATTTTTAGATTGTAAGAATTTTTTTTTTTTTTTTTTTTTTTTTTTGAGATAACAGTTTAGTGATAGAAGTTTTTCTAATTAATCCTTAGCTGGGGAGAGAATAGATGAATTCATACCTTTCCCAGGAGTATTTGCACATGAGAATGTAATGAACACAACAGGAATTGAACTTGGCTTTCTTCAATTAACAACTCCTAGTCATTATCCATTACACTGCCCACATATTCAAGCTTACAGTATGTGGTATTCCCAAGCAGTCATCCATCTAGGTATTGACCAGGCTCGACATTGCTTAACTTTGTTGATTGTACGGGAAGTGGTTTTTCAACATGATAAGCATCAAAAAACAAAATGCTTGTATATAGCTGATATTATAGACATTTCTGAAAAAGTTGGTTGCTATGCATGACATCCAGATGGGAGTTTTGATACGACAAGGCTATTTAGGGCAAAGTGAATACCAACGATGTTGGACTCTGTCAATGCCTCTAAAACTGAATTCATTGACTTCAACAAGCAAGGTTCAATACAAACTGTCCTACACAGATCAATAAAATCTATCAAATCTTTTACATACCTAGAAAGTGAAATAAATTTTACTGAAAAGGGTGTGAAAATTTGCATAGATAAAGCTGGGGCTGCCTTAAATAAAATGGATGTAATCTGGAAATCTGATCTACCAGACAACCTTACATGGAGATTCTTTTGAGTCACTGTAGAAGCTGTTAATGTATGGTGCCATTGCCTGGACATTAACTAAAACCTGAGTCTAAGCTTGATGGAACCTACACTCAGATGCTGAGAGCTATACTTAACATCTCTTGGAGGCAACATCCAACTAAATCACAGCTCTATGGGCTCATCCCTGATATTTCTACAATCTCATGTAAATGCAGAATGTGCTTTGTAGTACACTGCTGGTGGGCAAAACGAGAACTTGCGAGTGATATACTGCTCTGGACACCTTGCCATAATGCAAGCCAGGCTGGTTGTCCAGTAAGCACCTACATTGATTAGCTATGTTATGATACAGAATGCCTTCAGGACTGTGATGGCTTGCCTGATAAACTCATGAATGTCCAAGCAAGTCCAGTTGAATAATAAAAAATACATGCAATATACTGACTGTAATAACATTCATCAGTATTTGTTTTTGTAAGAATAAGATTAACGTTATTGTTGGTTATGTTCTTGTGTAAAATAGCCCTGGAAGGAAATTGTCCATAAGCTTGTCTGGCAGATGAAATAACTATATCAGGGGTGGGTAAGATTTATTCATGGAGGGCTGCATCATTCTTGACCCTGTGTAAACCCTGCTGTATCACAATAACAATGACAATATAAATAACAGTCATACATGTGTAAACCTATGAGTCCCGCTCACAGATTTTCACCAACAGGACAAATCCCTCCAATGTTCTGTCTCAATTCCAAGTTTGTCGATGTGCACAAGAACTAGGAAAAACCTGATGTGCATTCCCAAGGGAAACAAAAAGTGCTAATCAACATCGCAGTGAGATGTGAAAACTAAATGTTTACCAAATACAAGGCCTAAGAGCAACTCAAGGTAGAGTACTAGCAATAAAAATTGTTGGCATTAAATAACCCATTGTGGTTGATATGCCATAAAACAAACCAAACCAAACCAAAGTTTAAGTAAGTAAGTTTAGTGCATCAAAGCATACTATACCTTTTCACTTTCAATTTGAGAATAGTATCTCTCAAAATGGGTCATTTAGGTGGTACTGAAGGTGCTTGAATGGTAAGAAAAGGTCATGGGGCACAAAAATATAAAAGCATGTCCAGGCGGTGATGTAAAATCTGCTTGGATAATTTTAAATTGAATTTATGGTAAATGGTGTCAACTAGCTCATAAAGCGCTATTCTGGGGGTTTTCTTCAATTTTGTTCTAAATAAAATCTTTGTGCTCATTTGACATTTTTTCTGAACCTTTGCCCACCTCTTGAATTTTCCTTTTCACCTTAGGATATCCACCTGCAAACAGTTACCTGAGGGATTCCAATTTATTGAGCATTTGACCTTCAATCTCCATTTGATTTGTAAACAGCCAGAATTTTTTTCATTTTCACTCTTCTTGTATAATCTTGGCATAGTATTGAATTTTAAGAAACATTTTAGTCAGTTAAATATATTTTTCAACCTTGATATATTAAAAAAATGGATTACAAACTTTACAAGTTTTGCTTTCAGTTCATCCAAATTTAAATTCATAAAATTTTGGATAAAGTATTTCATTATATATGAAGATCTTTAGGTAAATAATTAAGTGTTTTATCAAATTCAGTTTTTAAAAACAATTCTAACTTTAAATATATAAAAGAATACAAATTTGATTGGTTAATTTTCCATCTTTTTTTACTCAAAATAGATCATTCCATTTTGAAACTTACTATTCTCAAATTGAAAGTGAAAAGGTAGAGTATATTTGAGTATGGGAAATAATATTATAATGGTACACAAACTAGTTAATATATATATATATATATATATATATATATATATATATATATATATATATATATATATATATGTGTGTAAGAATGGATTTTTATTAATCCAATAGATTTTTCATCATTTTAAATGTTATTTTTAGTGGATAAATGGAGCGCCTACTCAAATACGGTGGGTATCCATTAAAAATAACATTTAAAGTCATACACACACACACACACACACACACACAGAGTAAGTCCGTGTGTTCCAGCAGTCCCAACTTATAACAATTACATAGTTACTCCATTAATCTTGTTTTGCCTTATGCTCTTTGCCTGCAAATGGTGTGTTGAGAGAATGCATTTATTCTCCAGATTTGCTACTGCATCTGCATACTGCAAGTGGGACAAGATGTTATGTTTTGTCATCGCATCTACCAAGAGCCAATGACATCACTGGCAATAAATATACAAGCAACGTAAAACAATTTCATCTTTATTATTTTCATTTTATTACATGTATCATATTTATGCCCTCCATGTGTTTTTTAGTCCTAAATAATTATGTTAATAGATGTCATAGAAATGTGTTATGTCCTGGATTATTACTTTACTATTACATTAGGATAGGTGAGTGATGTAAATGCTTAGCCGTGTGTACATTCTAACTTATGTGGAAAATTGTGTTACAACACAACAGAATTCTGTTGTAAGTCAAGGACTCCATCTGTTTGTATATATAGGATTAATACAAATATATATATATATAGGGGATTTCTTTTTAATAATAAATTTGTTGCTCACTGGTTGGTATGTGATTGATTGATTTGATTTGTTTTTCTTACTGTTTATCAACCCTAAAGTTGAATTTTGGATTGTAATAATAATTATTTTTTATCCATTACAGCACCTGTACATCCTGGTTGGCATGTAAAAACCTATTAATTGCTCTAAACCTTAGATATTTGAAAGAAAGAAAGAAAATCCCTGGAATAAAGACTGAATAGTTAATTAAAAACTCTTATGTGGCTTAACTCCAAATCCGTTCATTGAAAATAAAAATTCAAGTATTTTAAAATTACTGTTTTGTAGTAGTAACTGTATCTTTATTAACTTTCTTCAATGGTAAAGATGATAAAAATAATTGTCTAAATAATGTCATAATAACATCATCTGTTTTTACTGACTATTCAACTTTCTGCCACACACCGATTTCTGTTTGTGTTGGTGTGAACAAAATTGGGAAAGGCCCTTCTGTGGGTTCAGCAAAAATACTGAAGACAAGATATTACACGGGGAGAAAAATCTTCAATACAGCTGTCTCAAAATATTACTTAGTGAGAAAAATGAGAAATCTGTTGGTTCCAATAAATAGGATTTGACAAACTTGGACCTCCCTACCTGCAAAAACATGAAATGTCACAAAGATGGTTTTTCAATTGACATTGTTATTATTTTAACTACCTTCACTCTTCGTCAATATTTATTTTTTTAAAAAAAAGTGATAATTAAAATTGAAATAAAACCTAAACATATGAAAGCAAATTTATACATTTTCTTTGTTTTTGAGAATTGCCCACAAAAATAATAAATACTATTTATTTATTAGATTATTGGAATGATTGGCAAAGCATTGGCTAATTGTCAATTGATTCAAACAAGTGTGCTGAACGTTTTAGTAATGTTATAATTCAGTGTAGTCTGAGGAGAGACATTGAAATTATTTTTGTTTTCCTTAAAAATTGCTCATGTATCAAGGGAAAAAGGTGATCAGATCCTGTGTAGTGAAGACAACAGATGGAAAGGAACAGTCTCTTCATATCTATATCAGTCCATCCATATCTTTCTACCTATGTCTATCTATCTATCTATCTATCTATCTAATTCTGTTCATATGCTATCTGTCTATCTAGCTTTCACTTTTGTGTAATTCTTGATTGTTTTTGCTTTGCGTTGCAGATTGGTGGACTTGACATTGTTGTTTCTCGAAATTACTTTGGACGGCAAGTGAACAGTTTCCAAGAAAAAGTGAAGATTATGGATAAAAGCCTTTTCTCAGAAGCAAATATACCCGACCATTTTGAAGGTGTCTTTATCCGAGCCCCTGCTGTGGTTAAAGTGACTAGTCCGAAAGTGACCACCCTAGCTGTCCTTTCGCAATCATGCAGTGATAACCCAGGCGTTATTGTAGCTGTACGACAGAAAAACATTCTTGGAACTGCATTCCATCCAGAACTGACAGAAGACTTACGATGGCATAGCTATTTCTTAAAAATGATTGCATCTGTCCAAGTCGATTGAACATGACAACTCCATGCATATATATATATATATATATATATATACATGCCTTTGTGCATATTTCAGATAAATATATATATGAGTTGAAAATGTGGATTAAATCTGATGGAATAATTAAATAAGGAATGAGTAAGAAAAACTTTATAAATTTGACATGTTTCTCTATTTATTTAGCTTCATCTGAAATTATTCCTCTTCCCAAAATTTCTGATGCAGCTAAAGAATTAACAAAATGTGTTAAATTTATCAATTTTTTTCTATTTGTTCGTTATTTAATCACACGTACACACACACACACACACACACACACAGTTTCCCTCAAAATTTATGCATACTTTGAATGATTATAAATTCAGTGTTTTTTTTTTTGTTTTTTTAATGCATTTAATTTTAAAAAGTTTAATAGAATCAGCAGACAGGATTTAATTTTTTTTTTTTTTTTGGCAATGTGTGTTTTTAAACCGCTCACCCACTCTGGCACAATTACTGCTGATAGCAATGGAATTGCAAGCATTTTGCTGTGGATATATCCACTCAAAATTTCATTATCTTTAACTCCAGAAAGTGAATTTGACATGACATTGAAAAGAAATCTCTCCTTAGGCTGCAAGAAGTGGATATATTTTAAAATTTTTTAGTGGATAATTAACATCATTACAGGAATGACCATGAAATTTAATTACACAGTGAAAGGGTTAAGAAACATTTTGTCTGACATTTTTATGCATTCTCATTTTAATGATTACCCTCAGTTCATCATCTTTTGCTAGTTTTGTAAAGTAAACCTTATTTTTTAAGTATTGCCATGAAAAAGAAATTTATTGGTGTAAAGACGGAGTATAGTCTTGTGAACTTCTTTGTCCAAAATACACTTGTTTGGCAAAATCTCATCAAGCTATGCCCTTATGTAACAATGGTAGTGTGGAGGTGCTGGAAACAAAACTCGTCCTCAAAGTTCTCTTGAGCGTGTAACAGGACAGAATCTCACAGCAAATTCTAGTAAACAGAAGCATAAAAAAAAAGAATTGTCCACTGAATTCCTCTGTGGATAAACCACATAACCTGAAACTCCTGTGAAATGGACATGATTGTTTTTAAACAATATGCAGATTCTTGGGTTCCCAGTAGGTGCAATTGTAGTGGTTAATGAGCCATTTAATTTAAATGTAGCCTCATCAGTCCAGAAAGTGTGCATCTTGGACATATCTTAACAAGAACCGCTCGTAAATCTCAACTCTTTGGTTTGGATAATCTTCAATGAAAGCATTCTTGGAATAAAACTTTGCCTGCATTCAGAATGCAATGGATGCTTAACTTTGAAATTACTGTCTCACAACTCTCTACTTCATAGATTTTCTTAAACACTGGTGATACATTTCTTATATTCTTTCTTGCTTTGTGGGGCTATTCACTGTCTGCATTATTGTGGAATATTTTGTGTAGACATTCTGAACAGTTCCATCTGTTTCGGACTTAGCCTTAATTTGGGTGATGATAAGTCATATAGGTGGATCCGATTGAATCTCCCTCCTGAACTGTTTTATCATTTCAACTGTTTTCATATTTCCAGTAACACTTTAGAATAAATTTCCTTCATTCAAATCTTAAAATTAAGATAATTTTGCTGATAAAGTAAAATTCAAATTTCCATAATATAAATTTTACTTTATTGGCTACTATATTTCTCTAACTCTTCAAATATTGGATGTATAACTAATTCTAATTTCTATATTTCCATTTTTACACCATATTTATTATAACTTATAATTGTCCCCTGTTTTAAGAACTCTTTTTCCTTTTATAATTTACACTTCTTTATCTATATATTTTATTTTTTTTTTAATTATAACTTTGTATTTTTAAGTATAACTTTATAATTTTTAAATATAACTTGTTTTTGATTTAACTTATCTTTAAAGTTATAAATTTTATTTATTTATTTCCTTTTTATTTCTTAAAGTAAAATTTATTTTATCTTATATTTTTTATTCTTTAATATAACCTATTGTTTTTATATTAAATAATTCTTTTTAATTAATTTTAATATAAATTATCTAAATATGACTTATTTTTATTTTATTTAAATATATCTTAATTTTAAATATAATTTGTCTTTGGAAGAGTATTTTTAAGTAGGATTTTGTATTTTTAAACTTAACCATATCTATATAATTTAAGTTTTTTAAAAAATCCCTTTTTGTTCCTCTCTTAGTTTCAAATTAACATTTTATTCTTCATATAACCCCAATTTAATGTCATAAGGTTAATATCTGCGTTTAATTTTATAAAACCTCTTCCCTTTAAGAATAATACCTTCCACCCACTGTCTCGTGGCTTTTATCTGACTGAAACATTGAAATGGGTAAATTCTGTATTAGTTTTTCAATGTTTATTTTTTTTTTTTTCACAGTTAAATTTTTAATTCTAACACAAACTCAATCTATACGGGGTTGAATAAGAGTGACAAATTATTATAGTTGAAATAAGCCTATTCCCCATATGAGGTAATTTTGGATTTTATTGTGTACTAAATATATATATAAAATAAGATAAAGAACAAATAGGAAACGTTTTTCAATCTAGCATGTTTCCTTTTCATTAAAGCTTTATCTGACAAAGCTTTAATAAAATTAAAACATTGAATTAATGAACATTTCCTATTTGTTCTTTATCATATCATTTTATTGGATTCCAATCCATATTTGACCTGTATTTGTTTGGTCCCACCTCATCTATCTATCTATCTCTCTCTCTCTCTCTCTCTCTCTATATATATATATATATATATATATATATATATATATATATATATGATAGATAGATAGACAGACAGACATAGATAGGTGGATGTGTGGGTGGTTTAATGGATAGCAGCTTGAAATGAGAAATCAGAGATCCTCGGTATTTGATTCTTCTAAAAATTGTAATCGGTTCTACACAAGCCTTCACCACTATAATCAAATCATATATGCACTGTGCAGGTAGTCTGGTAGTTCGGTTCTAAGAACTGATCGCTGGACCTTCATACATTGAAAATTATGGGAGAGCCCATTTTCATATATATATATATATATATATATATATATATAAAGAGGATTATATTGAGAACACATTGAAACTTCTACCCTGCCATCTTACTAACCACTCGTTGAATGACGTGATCTTTGTTTTTAAAAATTGTAAAATAAAATTGTAAAAAAATAATATCCATGCCTGGACATGACAAAAGTATTCATCGAAAGTACTTGCAAATGCACTGAACATCTAATCCATTTTACAATTTTTAAAAACAAAGATTGCATCATTGACCGAGTGGTTAGTAAGTTAATGCTTTATTTAATCTGTTAGCAGAGCAATTTTGCCATTAATTACATTAACTTTACTGATTTATTCTTTGTATGACTACTTCTTTATAATATTAGTTATACTGCATCATTTAATTATATATATAAAATTTGTTTTCTTATTGCTATAAATGTTATTTTTAGTTGGTACATGTTTGAGTTTCTATGGTAATAAGAAATAATGTTGGGTAAAACGTCCTTTCTACACGTCCTAAACTATATATATATATATATATATATATATATATATATATATATATATATATATATATATGATAGAAGTTATAAAATGCTGAACTGGCTTCTAATGCTCTAGAGTGAGCGGCTTGGTGAGAGTAGTCGTGGCTCAGGGGCACAGTCCTATGGGTTACAGAGAACTCAGTAAGAGTTCCACCATGGAATATGTGAGCGAGTGGCGCTATATTGAGTCTGATTTGCAATCTCTTTGTCACTGAGACCCGGTGGAACAGTTGGTATGATGTTTGCTTGACAACCTAACTGTCAGGCTTTGAATTCTCAGTAGTGGATGCACACTGCTGATGAGTCCCAAATATAGGACGAAACGGCTATCCAGTGCTTTCTGCATTCTGTTGAGGTTGAATTACTTAAATATATATATATATATATATTACACATAAATTGCTGGTGTGATTGAAACGGTGCTTGATGTTATATAACAAAACTATAAAATATACATATTAATGAATATACATATCCCACCATTGCACTATGTATATTCATTTATATATATATATATATATATATATATATATATATATATATATATATATATATATATTTTAAGATGTGCTATATTTATTGCGTTGAAGTGCTCAGTATCAGAGATAGTGTGTTAGTAAATATATGCCCTGAAGATAGCATTTAAGCATGAATGTCAAACGATATATATATATATATATATATATATATATATATATATATATTCTAAATAGATTCAGTGTATTTATAGACGAGACAAAATTAATAAAAAAAACATTCCCTTGGTAAAGTCTGTCAGAGGATGAAACATGTCTGCTAAGTATAGTTTTTCTTCTCTTTCTACTCAGCCCCCTGTATGCATGTGTGTGTGTGTGTATATATATATATATATATATATATATATATATATATAAAATATGTTGTAGTGGTTCCAACGAGAGAAAAGTATGTATATTAAAAAAGAAGAGGGGTGCCCTTAAACGTTTTGGTTGTAATGTGGATTTATTGAGATTTTTAAAATATTAATATGTTTTGTTTTACATTGAACATCACGACAAAATTTCTATGTCTGGTCTCCACTTTCTTCTGAAGAAAGTGGAGACCAGACCAGAAACAAAATAATCAAATCAATGTTCCACAAAGTTGAACATTTCTCAAAAAACATTACAACCAAAAACGTTTATGCACCCCCCTTTTTATTTATATATATATATATATATATATATATATATATATATATTGAGGAATAGATTCTAATTTAGTTTTTAAAATTTTATATTAAAACATGACTATCATCATTCAGTTACACATTACAATGGAAGTAAGAACAGTTGACTATGATGGGGTCATACCTGGATAAGCCAGTAGGTAAATGAAGATGTAGCGCTCAGTATTTAAGCTTACATAAATTAATATTCCACTTGTGAGTGAATACCTTTGATTTCATGATATATATATATATATATATATATATACACACACACACATGTGTGTGTGTGTTTCTGCAACAAGACAAATGTTCTGTCTAATTTTATTTCATGTCCTGTATGGGACCAATACTAACAAAATTTGCTATTATTTGGAAAGTTAAAACTGACAAAAATTAAAATTTCTCTAAGGAAGACAAAGTGCTTGATGATCAATCAAGACCTATCATCAGGGAGGGTAATTGATGCTTAAAATAGCTTTTGAGAGATTTTTAAGATTTTTATATACAGTGGAACCTGAAGGCCGTTCGTAACCTGAAATGTTCGTAAACCAAAACTATTTTTCTATTCGGAATCATTGTAGAGAAAAAAGTCACAGTACAATAAAATTGGAAAAGAAAAGCACGGCACAACACACAAATATATACAACACGTCAGTTGACTCAGAAATTATCCCATTCGGGTTAACTCAGTTTGGCAATGTTGTTTGAGAACTGAATTTTGTTTGATAACCGAGGCATTTTCATCTCAAATTTTCTGTTTGAAAACTGATTTGTTTGATATGTGAGACATTCGAGAACTGAGGTTCCTCTGTACTTACCTAATTCTATCAGAAAAATAAATGATAGACTTGGATTTTCAGAAAACAGGCTTCAGAGACATTTTTGGGCATATATGCATAAGATGATAGAGATTAAATTTGGTTATGCCTTTAACACAATTTTCATGAAAATTGGGCATACCTAATTTTTTGAGAGATTGGCAGAATAAACCTGTGTGTATCTGAGTGAAATGTGTTGAAAATATTGTTACTGTTGAGAATATCATTAATCTTTTTTTGTTTAAAATTGACAAAAGTCAGTTATAATGAAAAGTATTCAATAAAAGAAATCATTTATTCTCTGTATTGACTTTTATTTTTTTATTTTCATTTAATCCTATGTTTTTTTCTCTTTATTATATAAATTATAAGTACTAGGAAGACCCATGAAAATTTCCCAGTTTTCCTATTTAAATTTTCTGATGATTCTTAATTCTTAAGTTAATGATTGAATAAAATCATGGCAAGTTCTACGACAATAAAATATCCATAGAAATTCCCCTATCACGTTGTTAAATATTTGAGCTTAACTACATATTACAATAACAATCATAAATATGAATGCTGGTTGTTATTTTAAGAAGTGGGTACAAATGAAAAGATTTGAAATTGACAGCTTTTTCCCTTTCACTGAAACAGCAGTTAAACACTTCTATCTTATTTCTTTCTTTCTTTCTTTTTCTCACTGAAACCAAATAGTTTCTCTGATATGTGTTTTGTTTTTCCATGCAATCAAAACAAAATAGTCCATTATTTATGAGGTATTGGCAGGGCGTAATGGTCGTGCAGATTAAGTAACTATTGAAGGGAGGACAAGCACAATTAAACTAAATTTTTTCAACATATATTTGACAGAAAACTTCTTATGCAAAAAGACATATTCCTTGTTTAAATGCTATATCTTTTATGCAAAGACATTTCCTTCTTTAAATACTACCATATATACTTGACTATAGTCCGAGGTTTTATGATCATTTTTTTATGCAGAAAATAGGAAGTCACACTATACACAGGTAGATTTTTCTGGAGGGGTTAAAATTCATGCAAAAAAATTGGGTCACACTATACATGAAGTTGGGTCATACCTGAGTATATATGGTATATCTGTTATGTAAAGATTTAAAGATATAAATATAATATCTCTTGATCATGACTCTCCACAGATTCCTTTTCTTTATTATTTGTGAATTGTCAATATTTCTTGGGATAGAGTAGCTTCCTCTTGCCTCATCCATAGAGAAACATAAATAAATGATGTTTGATTCAGAGCTTGCTTTCTTCTCGACTGGCTGCCACCCAAGGCTAGTGAGCTATGTCTACTCTGCTTATTTAACCCATAGATAGAGAAGAAATGGATTAATATCTTTCTCAAAGCTGTAAGTGCAAAGTGAACACAACCGACTTGCCTGTAATTTAAACTCTGCTCTCTTTTATCTTATTTAACCTGTTGACAGGCCATCCCCACTCCATTCACGAATCTGTTTTTATTTTTAATGCCATCTCCCTTCAGGATAAAGGATATCATAGCTTTTCACAGATTCTTTTTTTTTTTTTTTTTTGTATTAAAAGTGAATTGATGTATCTTTCTAGGCAAAGGTAGTGGAGTGGTTTCCCATTGCTTTGTCCACCAGTTGAAATTAGTTTTCCTTCTCATAGATTAGTTTCTACCCAAGGATAGAGAGCCCAGTCTACCCACCTATTTTTAGTCCATAGCTGGGGAAGAGAAGAGACAGATTTATTCAGCAGGGCATTTGTACGAAAGTGAATGCTCTGGAGTCTGGACTAACCCGGAATTTGAACTCTGCTCGCCAAGAATTGTTACATGACAATCACATCCCTCCCACACACAAAAGGAAAGTGGATCACATTAACTAGTGTTAGTGAGTTCAATCCCAAGATTCGTTAGCGCGAAAAAAAAAGTTTTCTATTGTTCAGTGAAAGTGAAAGAATCAAGATATAACTCAAAGGGGAATTAACTCGATAAAATTAACTGATACAAGTTATCTCCCCTGACATGGGCAGGAGAATGAGAAGGCTCTCACTGAGACCACAATTGTCTCGGTCTCACCCTCTGGACTGAATAAAGGTTCTGCTTTGAAATTCTTGAAAGGTTACCAACTGCGACAGATACCTCAAAAAGTCTGAAGGTCTTCTTTTATGTGCTGTGTTTTTTCAGGGTGTGGGAGATCATAGCTCTCTACAACTTCCTATCTTTGTAGTTCTGATCAGCTTTTGACTCTTCCCCATCCCTCTTTGTTCCTGCTCTTGTAACCATTCACACAATCTCATGAACGATCATGACTCTCCACATCTTCCTGGCACTTGTAGCTCTAAGCAGCGATTATCTCTTTAGCATCCCCCCCTTTGTCCCCACTTTGCTATCTATTCACCCAAATTTATTAGGTAGGCTAAATATTCCAAGCCGCCTTTTTTCAGAATGTGTCCCAGTAATTTCAACTGTTTCTTTCTGATTTTAAGTAAAAGTATCCTTCTCGTTCTTATTCTATATAAAACTTCCTTATTGTTCACATGTTCAATACATGACATTCTCTGCATCCTTCTGTAGAACCATATTTCTGTAGCTCTGGTCTCTTCTTATTTGTAAGGAAATTGTTCAACAGGATTAACAGGAAGATAGATATAACATAGCAATTTAGTACTAATTTTCTTCGTTTCTAGCAAAATTTACTTATGTCTTAATATTTTGCTTAGTTTCTGAAAGACCTCTTTTGCTATTCCAATGTGTCTTCGGATCTCTGTGTCACACTTTGCACCCTCTGTTACAGCACTACCTAGATAATTAAAATTCTGTACCTGTTTGATTCGAAGCTCATATCTTTGGTTTTCTCTGTTGCTGACGACCACACATTGTCTTTTTTTTACAGTGAGGTTCACTCTGTACACGGCTCGAGAGCCACTCGAGGTAGAAGTATAATGTAACCCCCCTTTTTTTACAAGGATATACAGTCATACAATTTGGACCCTATATCTCGTAGGTGTCTTGACCTTGGGATGGCTGTAGGATCAGGTTGGTTACATACAGCTTTAAACTGGCCAAGGAATTGATTCCAGTTAGGTTGTCGATCGTCTAGAGTTGCTGATATGTGTTGTGTTTCTTACTGACAAGAAAAGGAGGAGTTACTCTTCCTCTTGATTTAGTAATCCGTGTTGTATTTTCTTTGGCGACTAGGCTAAAGAAAAGAAAGTCGTGCTCTTGTCGGAAGAAGGAGAAGGTCTGATCTTGGTTGAAAATGATAGTTTTAATAATAGTAAATAAAGACAGAATATTTACAAAAAATTGGTATATATTAACACTTCTGGAGCGGGTAGCGACTTGGAACTAAAGAATGTATTCTCAAACCTTTATCAAAGAATCGAACATTGAATTAATTTTCAGGCGGGTGTGAATTGCGTGTGTGTTGATCAGCCAATCTACACTGTATCTTTCCTCTTAATTCTCCCGGCTTTCTCTCTGTCCCCATTCGCCAAAATGCTGTATATATGAGAACCCATCCACCCACGAGTTATCTCATCATCCCTCGATTATAAGAGTGGTCAAAAAGGTTCATTTTCTCTGGTTTGTTTTTAACTTGTCCAGACTTTAAATATCGCCAAACTTCAAGGCTATCTGCATTCAAAATAACAACCTTACATATTCGTATGATAAGCTTTTAGGCGAACATAGACAAAAACAATGTTGTTACCTGTTTGCAGTACTTTGAACAACATATGTTTTCACAATCAAATTTCCTGGGGAAATTTGCTTCACCAAAAGATTCAAACTTATAAATTTTTCTGTTCCAACTCGCTAACACCAGAAATCAGAAATATAAAATAAACTTCCCGAACAAGCAAGTTGCCTTACAGCGGATTACAGATTAAGAGGTACAGTTTATGTGGATATGTGGGGAAGATAATGGTTAATCCTAAATTCGAACAGTTAAGACTGTAGTGATCGGGGAAACATCCTTTTGAGAGTCTGTTCCACAGACAAGTGCTTCAAGTGGAACTTACTTATCACCAATAGAAAACGGAGAGAATGAGAGTGATTTGTTATAATGTGCGTAGCATGACGGGTCCTAGCCTTGAAGGTTAGAACTGGTGGAATCAAGGAATATAGTTTGTGCATTTTTCATGGAAGTAGCGATAGAGCAGTGAGGAAAGGCTTGCGACATTTCGTCTGCGAGAGAATGATTGCAGGGTGGAAAATAATTTGTCCCCCACAAGGACGCGTAGACGCTTTTGGACTATCGAAACTGGGCAGCTCCTGACAACAGTACTCCATTTTAGGCCTGATCTTGCTTTTGTGAAGGTAGAGGGTAGCAGGTTTGTTTGTTTTGTTTTATGGCATATCAACCTCACTGGGTCATTTAATGCCGACAGCTTTTTTTTCCTGGTAATATTATTTTAAAAAATGTAATGCCGGTAATATTTTATTTTTCGAAAACGTATTGCTGGTAATAGTTTTTTTTGCTTCAAGCATTTTATTTCTGGTAATAATTTTTGACAAAGTATTTCTGGTATTAAAACCTATTTTTACACTTTCATAATGCTTTTTACCTCAGTTTCGGGGTTAACTATTTGCCCATAGCTGGGACCCTAACAGGTGCTACCACCCCGGGTCAGGGTGGACCTGGGAACACCAGCAATTAAGAGGTGGTTCCACGCTCTTCAAAACCTCCTGATCAGAGTCCTTGCTGTTGGACGTAGTTTATCGTCTTACCCAGGACGGCAGGGTAGCAGGAGGAGTTAGGTACTGACTGGAGCGGTACAGGGAACCGACCATTTTCCCAGCATTTTTATAGATGGGTCGTATGTACGAGTTCTACTTGAGGTGTGGATTACGTTTGACGCCCAATTGTCGTTCTCGGCACGGGGACTCCCATTCATCGTGAATGATGATTTCAGTGTCCGATCGGCGATAATGCAATGTAACTAGTTTGGTTTTCAAAACCTTTCTTATAGTTAATAGTAGGTATCTCCAAAAAAGAAAATAGAAAAAGCAATACCTAAGGTTTAAAATGCATTTGAAAAAAAGAGAAATTCTTCTTGAAGCTTTTCTTTTAGTTTTAATTCCAAGCTAATAGATTAAATTTAATATTTTCAATAAGAAAAATACTTTGCTGCATTTTAAACCGAATTTAAATTGATTGGAATTATTATTTTTTCTATAACATCGTTCATATCAGAAAATCTGTCAACGCAACATAGTTCCCTTTAGGAAAACATCTTTAAAAGAAAAAGTTATCTGAAAAAAAAAGCTGATTTAAAGTTTAATTAATCTGAATTGAAAGTAATATTACTTTTAGTTTAAAATAACGTTTAACATGGAATGGGAGTTTTATGAGATGTTGACATATCTACTGACAGCCTGATTGACGCCTAAATTACATACTGAGCAAAAAACGCTTGTCAACGTTAATTCCTATGGAAGGATGACCATAGTCGTAACCCGAGTTCCACACTCACGCGATATTCAGATGACTTGAACACAAATGAAAGAAGGGGTGCCATTTTTTATATAACCCATGACCATAGATTGCACACCTTAAAGCATCACGGGAAAATAAATCAAAATAATTTTATTTAAAAACCCGTGGATAACAGCACCCTCACAGGGGGAAGAGAAAATAAGCAAAGAAAAAATACCCGTAGGTGGGCTTAACTACTAATGACTGTACTAAAGGCAGAAGTACCTCCCATATTTTAAACTGTCACCCGTCCGATGCTAGTGAATCTAGACAAGTAGCAATGACATCTTCATCTCGCTAATGTTTTACCATTCCCTTTAAGATACCATCAGTTACCATTATGGCTTTAAGATACCATCAGTTACTATTATGGCTTTGCTATTGAAACGTTTTTTAAGACTGGACAATCTGTAACTGCAACACAGAGTTTTTTTTATGTTCATTTCATGTTACGCTGGAATTATGCTGCTCCACATAGAAAATCGATACTGCTGTGGGTAGAGAAATTTCAGAGCCACAAGTTCAGCGCTTAAAAGAAATCAACCTGGAAGATCTCGAAGCACTTGAACTTCAAGGTGATAGAAAATATTAGAAATCGTCTACAACAGTGTATGTCGAATAGAGAAAACCATTTGGGGGACATCATTTTAAAAGCCAAATCAATACAAACTGTAGTTTAAACAACAGTGAAATCTATTTTTTAATAGCAGTCTTGGTCTTTTTGTAAATCTTTAAAATGTAGGAGGTATTTCTATAGCATCCTGAATATATATATTTCCTATAGTACAAAACTTTATAACAGCAAGGAACAAATGTAATTTCTTATTTAAATTGCAATATATATTTGATGTAAATTAATAAAACTAAAAAAAAAAAAAAAAAACCCGGTTTCGTCCCACCTTATCAAGTTTATTCTGGGAATTAAAAACGTGTAAATAAATTTATAGAATGGGACAATGAGGAAGAAAAACTCATAATATTCAGACCCAGCAAGCAATCCCTCTAGTTACAGAGAGAAGACTTGCGGGGGGATCTGATGTACAAGGACTCTAGAACCTTATGATGAGTGTGACCGAGACAAAATTGAAAAACGGTCAACACTAAAATCTGTAACACAGCTCCTGCTTTTAATAACACGTTGAGCGATCGATGGCCCGGATGTATTCACCAGTTGACTATTGCTAGAGGCCGGATTAAAAATTCTGGGAGGTAAAATGTTAATTTAATTCTGAAATCCAAACGCTGAGAAGTCCTCCCTATGTAGTCGAGTCCACAACTACATTCATATATATAAATCACGGAATTAACATGATGGGAGGAAAGGACATCTATGCGAATGGAAGAAAGAACAGGTCGAGTAACAAATATTACTCGAACCTCAGCAGAAAAATACCGACTGCAAGTGAAATTCGCCTAGCCAAAAGCTTATCTTCTGAACCAATGAAAGGAAGACGCAAATAAACAGGACATTGTTTTTAACTATATGTGGCTTATCCTTATAAAGATTATTGATAACATCAAGAATAACACTATCCAAAACATCTAAAGGATATCCATTTTTGGAAAGTGTCATCTTAATAAAATCAATCTCCTCACGAAGAGAAACTTTCGAACAAATCATAAGAGCCCTATCAGTAAGGATCTTAATAAAATTAATCTTACGTTTTCTGGGACAAAAAGAGTCCCAACGTGTATAAAGGCCCGAAAAAGTAGCCTTCCTTAAGACAGAAATCAAAAACTTATCACAAGTCTTATGGACAAGGACATCCAAAAAGGAGAAACAGCAATTTGGCCCCTTTTCAGTGGTAAACTTAAGCGAGGAGTGAACAGAGTTTAGTGAGAAATTAGTCGGCTTCAGCTTCATTATTAAAGAGGCAAAAAGTAACGATAATACATGAGAGGACGATCAATACGAGAAAATAAAGACGCCTCATGAATAAACCGACAAAAATATTAGCTAAAGCAGGACCCAAAGGAGAACCCATCGCTACACCATCGAGCTGCCGATAAATAATGTTACTGAAGCTGAATTCGACAGACGAGGTGGCGAATTTTATAAGATCAACAAACACACTCTCAGGAAAACCCCGGGGGTGACAAAGAGCTACGATATAATATATCACAGCAAATCTCAAATAAGGGGGCACAAGTAAACAGGGAGCAAATGTCAAAGGAACACATGAACACAACAGTAGAAGAGGAACTACGTATAATTTCTGCAAAGGGAAAGGAATCCATTAATGCAGGTTGTAGCACTGAAGAGAGCCAACCAGCGACCTTATGCTGGACGGACCCATTCATAGACAAAATGGGACCCTGTCCTTATGGATTTTAGGTAATAGAGACAGTAGGTCTAATAAATTAAGAGATTTCTGGAGAGAGTATTCCACGCTTGACCCACTTCAACAATTGTCTTTTCAATAGCAAATGCAAGATGTGCACCGGTTCAAGCCATAATGGTAAGTGATGGTATCTTAAAAGAAATGGTATGACATTAGCGAGATAAAGTTGCCATTGCCTAGTTTTCGTGAGCAGAAATAATTGATAGTGAACAATCGTCGAAATATGTTTATTAACAGCAATAATTCGGACTTTCGCTTCTCTGTAGATGAATGGTTAAGCACGTCAGGTGCATATGATCGCGGGTCGTTGCTGGACGATCGCTGGTCGCTGCAGGTGATCGCCACTAGTTGACTGGTCGGGCAGAAACGGTATGGGCGACAGTATCTGGTCATTGCCGGGAAGCTGGCATTGCGATGTTGTTGGGCATATCGAATGTCTGGTGCTGGCATTGCGTATCTGCTGGTCGAGTCTGATGTCGATGCCTTCCGCAGAAATTATAACCGTAGTGTACGGGAAAGTACAGACAGAATGCCGTGAATAGAAAATGAGTAAGAAACCAGAATAAAGGTAGAAGTAGAAAGAAAGACGGACTCAACTAGCGTCCAGTTGGCAGAAAAAAAAAGATGCGTACCGACCCTTGAATTCGGCGAGAAATCGCCATCTTATATTAAGGAAGATTAGCAACTGCCACAGGTCTCGCAAAATACTAAAAATCTATCTAAAAAAAAAAAAAAAAAAAAAGGTTAAGATTTGCTACGTTAAAAAGAAGGTCTAAAATGCTTAAGAGGTGTATTACGATTAGGTTCGTAGCACAAAAGGAACTAAAAAGTAATTAACTCAATTCTAAAACGAAATGACACCAAATTACACAGCGTGTAGGGAACACGATGAAAAAGGTCAAGGTCGAAGTGTCCTGTTTGTTCTCGTTTAGGATACGGCCAAAGGCGGCCGCGACAGATGCAGGCAAAGCAATCAGCAAAATACAATGAATGTGAATGAATTCATATAAATAATTACAATAGATGCAGACAGAGGAATCAGCAAAATGCAATGAATGTGAATGAATTCATATAGATAATTACAATACAAAGCAATCAGTAAAATACAATGAATGCGAATAAATTCTTATAGAGAATTACAGATACAGGCAAAGCAATCAGCAAAATACAATGAATAGGAATAAATTCTTAGAGATAATTACAGTAGATGCAGACAAAGCAAAATATTTCACTGAATATTACGAGTAGTATGCAACAAGCATCAAGGGAAAAACTGAATTCATTCTAACAGAAACTGGCATTTCAGCAAACAGTAGTTTTTTTTAGTTTTTTGCAGCAAATGCAAAAGAACTAAAAAAAAGTATTATAAATGAAATGTTTATTCGCAAAGACTAGATCAATTTATGTCAATTTCTGGTCAACCATATTTAGCTGTCAACACCTTAGGCTGCCAATAAATCAATCAGCACGTCAGAAAAACAAAAGCCCGTGGTTAAGAAATTTTGTATACTACGTTTTATGCTATAAGTAATATTTGTTTCAAATTAGATTAAATTAACTTTAAATTTGCTATTTTTTCTCAAATAACGCGTCACAAATATATATTTTATTTTAGGAAGATTTTTAAAACTGAAAATTAACTTTTGTTTACAAATGTCAAAATCGCCGATATTTATCGATTTTTATCGACTTTCTGAAAGAAACCAGAAAGTTGAGATTCCAATCAATATAACTTCTATTTGAAATACACCATAGTATTTTGCTTATAGTAAATTCAATCATTTAACTTTCAATTAATTTAAGAATGCTTTTTCATTTTTTTAAAAAATTCATTTTTAATTTTCGCTTTAAATTTTCATTTAAAAATTTTCATTTTCATTTTTAAATTTTCATTTTAAAATTTTCCTTTTAATTTTCCTTTTAAATTTTTGCTTTTCATTTAAAAAAAAAAATTGATACCTAAGGTTTAAAACGACCTTAGGTATCGAAAATTTAGTGGAGGTCTCTCTATATAAAAAGGGTGATTGAAGAGTAACTACCCGTTTTAAAATACTTATCATTTATTTATTAACTATAACTTTTACAAGAAATGGATATGAGAGGAAAGCATTTAGCATGAGGTTTTATTTAAAATTCGATGTGGGCACCAGATTTCGCTACCAGCTTCACGCGCCACCCAGTAATTGCGCCAACTGATTTCACCAGGAACTCTTGCGGTATAGAAGACATAACTTCTTGTATTCACCTTTCAAGATCTTCCAAAGTCTTGATTTGGTATAGTAGATTTGCTCCTTTAACCCAAAGTTACAGGTCATGACTCCTGGTTGGCTACTCATACGTAAAATAGGGAGTTAATTTTCAATCACCCTATATGTAATATATATATATATAGTGTCAAATGAATAAATATAAATTAATGTACGTGTAAATGTTCACATACAAATATATACATATATTCTTTGCTGGTTATACATATATTCTAGGCCGGTTAATGAAATTTGAAGGATAAAATAATACACAATAATAGACAACAAAATAATACCAATAAATGTCAATAAGATTGATGATATTTATTATAAACCGAAGTTCCAACAAAAAGATTTTAAAGTCGGAAATTTCTGTCACGCTTGTTTCTGCTTGCCTACCGTCCCTTTCATGATGTGACAATTTACGTGGAATCTTTACAGCATAAGTTAATGGCCTGCTTTTTGTAACTATTGTTTCTATATTAAGGTTTTGTTTCATAAATACCAAGGGAAAAAACTCTTGCCATATTTTTAAAGAGTTGCCTCGTTTTCACTGATAAATTTCTGTGACAAATATTTTGTTTCGTTTACTCCATGAAACCACTTGAAAAATATTTTGTTTGCCCCTAAATTCACCGTTTGATTTGGATTTTTGTGCTTGGATTAAAAAAATATGTTAATGTTAAAAATACAATTAACAGCAGATGATACCATAGTCTATGCGTGCGATGTCAAATTTAGATGACGAGAACCTGGCAGCTGGTCACTCATCAGACCTAGCTCTAACAGCTCAATGAGGGAAAAAACTGGTTTATAAATTATTTTTTTTTACGTTTCAGACTCGAAAATAAAGTTAGAAGGTATGAGCTTCGAGGTATCTGAACAAGAGATGTGCATTTCTTAAATAGGGTACTTGAACTTTATTTGACTGGTAAAGCTTTTCTTTGCGCAGCAGTTTAAGTTTAAAGGTGATTTCCATTATAAGGGGATGGATGTTCGAACTCTCCTAGAAGAAGTATTTTTTTTTATTTAGACTCTCTAAATTTACACTTAAAAAACAAACAAACAAACAAAAAATTCTCCAAAAAACAAAAACAAAAACAAAAACAAAGCAAAACAAAAACAAAACAAGGATATCGACTGAAACTCGTGTAGTATCCACTAAATTTAACTAAATTAGTATAAGTAATAAGAAATATATTATTGTATATATTTCTTGTTCGTTCATTCTTTGATATTTTAGAAACATACAAAATTTAAAAAAATTACTCCTGCATTATAATATCAGAAAATCAATAATAATAATAAAAAAATACTATTTAAAAATAATAGCATATACTTTATGGTCGGTACGCCGGATGAAATATTATGCTGGACCAGTTTTAGCAGTAGACCGTAGTTTGTCGACTCCTGTTTGGTTGATGGACAAACTACACAGTATTTTTCGGCACAAATCAACTATTGATTAAATCCAAGGGCAGTAACTCTGTCAAGGAATTGTAAATCATCTTACCGGATTTGCTAAATGTATTTTAATGTAAAAAACAGATTATTTTTTCTTTTCTATAATGACAAACGTAGGTTCCCAACACTGTCACATGATAGGCAATACTATATTGTGTAATAATCCAAAGAAAGCGTATTGTCAGCTCGCCTTTGCTTATCGTTAATGAAATGAGTGAAATAGTGTATATAATTTCAGCGTTGTCGGATTCTCTAAATATTCAGGATCGATTATATTGCAGATCCTTCTTTGGATTTTGTCAAGAACCTCGAGATGAATAGCAGGAGCGCCAGACCAGATATGGCAGGAATATTCAATGAACGGACGAATGGTAGATTTGCAAGATGGCCACTGTCGACAAAAAAATTTCTGGCACGACGCAGTGACTGAACTTTTCTAAAAAAAAGTATTAGGCGAATTAAAAGAAATGATATTCAGAAGTTAAAATGGTTTTAGTCTTTTATTTTTATGTGCTATGTTCCTTCGGGTCGTAGACGATCATGGTTCTCCACAGATTACTTTTTATTATTATCTGTGAGTTGCCATATATTCTTGGGAAATATAATGGAGTGGTTTCCCGTACGAACAGCATCGAAAAGTTTTGGGTCTGACCAAAGTGAAATTTAAAAAAAAATCTAAATGTTTGGTGATTTGGTTAGATTTTGGAAAGTGGGTTGTCCGAGAACTTTTCAGAAATCCTTCGTCTATAATGAAAAACAAAATATCCTCACCACACGCAGAAAATAACATTCCACACATTGTGAATAGAAAAGAAAATGTCTGAAATATAAATTATTTTCTTTTATTTCTCGGTTAAATCTGCCAAAGCATTATCGATTATCAATTATAAGTATTCATTTATTTTGGTGTCTTTTTGTGGTTAGGTTTTTGTTTTATTTAAACAGATTATTTAGCAGATTATTTAAATCAGAAACATTTTGCATTGTAAAATTAATTCTTTTTTTTGCGACTGAATATTGCATTAACAACTTATTTCTTTTTTTTTTTTTTTGAGAACAATGATTTTTTTCCAGATACTAGTCCCACTATTTTTAACCTAGAGCTGTGGTGGTGGGATGTATTCATATATTTCACAAGGGTATTTGCGTACAAGTGGATATAACGAACCCAACTGGAATTGGATCTCGGCTTCCCGACTAAGAATTCCGTGTTTACACCACCTGCACATCCAAGCTTACAGCATCTAGTAATTCCCAAGCGGTCGAAGCACTGACCAGGCTCGACGTTGCTGAACTTCGGTGATCGTACGGGAACCAGTGTTTCCATGTGATGTAGCCGTAAGGCCTGGGAGGAGATGGTTCCATAGATTCCCCAGGTGTATTATCGCGTAGGTGAATGTAACTGGAGGTAGACAATTGAATAATTTACGAAACAGAATAAGCCAAATTAACTAAAATAATGATGCAATATCACCAGAATATTTTGACAAGTACATCTCAGGCCTCATTGAATACTCGAATCACCATAATTTAACTATTGTTACTACGAAAATATATAGTACACTAGTTTCTAAATTAACCTAAGATAACTATGGTTAATTTAGGAATCACTGCACTATATAGTTTCACCTTACTAAGTTACTTTTTGTTTTAATTAAAAGAGATTTTAAAAAAAATTAATTACGAAAGACGAAAAAAGTATAGAAAGTGCACTGATTTCTTAATCTCCCACAGTAAATTTACGTCCGGGTTCTTACCACCATTAATTATAATTAGGTTAAATACAACTTCTAATTGAAGGTAAATTTAGAATAATGATAGGTAAAGTCATTTTATTTAACTTACTGTTTGTTATTCTTAGGTTTTTCTCTCAATCCATTCTTCGTCATTCTAATTATTAGTATTGTACGTGTGTTGATCAATTCCACTGAGTCAACTCTTTTATTCATTATTTATTATACCATGGGACCGGTAAACAATGGTAGGCTAGAAATCAAATGAAAACACACACACAAACACACACACACACACACCTCCGATATCCACTGATGAGTAGACAGAGTGATTGCTGGAGGGTTCATCGATGAAACCCTAGAGCCGGGTTGTTGAAGGCAAATCAGCTGAGTGACGAATTTTATATTTGTATTCAATGTCATATATTATGAAATGGACTAAGTCCGACATACATTTGTTACATTTGCCTTGATAAAGTCCCTCAGAGGATGAAACACGTCGGCTAAGATAACTTTTCCTTTTTTCTTTATTCACACACACACGCACACACATATATATTGGAAGAATTAATTCATCCGTCTGCTTCATATTTATTGTATGCACATACAAGAATGGATTTTACAAAACATGTCAAATTTATAAACGTTTCCTATTGTTCTTTATCCTATCATTCCTTCGGATTCGAATCCATATTTGATCTCAATACGCACGTGCGCACACACATGCGCACGCACTGAGAGAGAGAGAGAGAGAGAGAGAGAGAGAGAGAGAGAGAGATTTCTTAAAATCTCTCTCCATTATACAAACATCGTGGGGTATGGCACATTTGTTTATGGTGTTTTTATTATTTTATTTGATGCCTTTTTGTTGATTTTAGTTTTAGCCTATTGCTTATTTTTCGTTTGTTGTTGGTTTTTCACTCGTGATCTTCAAACCCAATTATTGGAGGTTGTATCTCCACTAAATACGCTTGCAAATATACAAAGATATACACCTGTCTATATGCATACTTTGTTACACACACACACACACACACACACACACACACACACACACACACACACACACACACACACACACAGGGTGTGATGCTAAATAAAAACGAATCAAAATATATTGTTCTACACATCGTTAAAGCCGTCGTTATATCCAACGTCGTCCCACCGACAGAACTACAAGGAAATTGTAGATTGGAAGGAAATATAATTCTCTCTTTCTCCGTACATATGTCTTGATCAGTTTCGACTGAGTAGTGAATTCAATCCTCACTGGGTGTTCAATACTATCGGCCTTGTGCCACATCTACGCTACTCATAGAAAATCAGCATACATATGTTAGCAAATAAATAACAAAACGGAATAGTGATACATTTCGTTTTGAGACGAAGATCCGGTGCAATCTATGATATACACCTTCCACACTCTATTACATCTCATTTTTCATATGGTAGTATTCATATGAAAGATACATTTTATTTTAACCTAATTATGTACAATAATGGATCATATGCAATATTGGTGAATAATTCTAGAAAAACTGAAAATAAATACAATGTATCTGAATACAAATTAGAGACGTCATACATTCCATTTTAACTGAAGCAATAATTTTTTGCGGCTATTTTTTTTTACATCAACTTGAGCTTTTTTTTGTTAAAAAGTTGAATAATTTAATACTGTGGATAAAAACAATAGTGAATTTTATATAGTGTCTTTTCGAGACTTAGCAAAAGAAATCGATGGATTTGGATAAAATTAAAAAAATCCAGAATTTTTCATGTTTTAAATAGTTGTTCTTATCTTAGTTTAATTCGTAACGTATAAATGTAGAAAGAAAAAAAATGAAATATAGTGATGACCACAAAGCACTACTCGGAGTTCACAATCAGGCTCCCCCCCCCATTTTTTATATTATAAAAGGGGTGGGGGTAGTGTGTATAGGGAAAGGGAAGTATAGCCAATGACGTCTATCGAAACGTTAACGATACAGTTCCAGATTATGACCTTTGGTGACCCCGAGGCTAATGAAAGTATACTCACCCGACCCTTAGACGGAATTCGCCCGCTCAATATTTTTTTTACTCGTGATATCTCTTAGCGACATTTACATAGCTTAAAGTAAACTTATTGCAAATTCTTAAAAACTATTTATTTTACAATGATGCTTACCTTGAGGAGGTAGAGGGTTACAGAGTAAGAGGCACCACCAAAAAAGCAACCAATGCTACCAAGACGCAAGGGAGCCACTGGAGGTGAAAGAGAAGGAAAAGAATTTAGAGAGGGAAATGGAAACTCAATCATAAACAGAAAACAATGGATAAACCTCTACTCTTTTTCTAAAGACTAAGGAGGAGTGTGAACCGGACGACAAGCAAACTAGAATAACTATCTTTCGCTTGTCAGGAAATCTATGACAAAGTAAAAATAAACCTCTTTTTGACGTGTTTCGCCCTTTAGGATTTCATCGAACTAAAGTGATGTTTATGTTGATGTAACTACGCATGCGCATGAAAGAAAAAGAAAACGGGAATTTTAAATTTAAATAAAAAAATTAAATATATATTTTGGGTATATAGTCGAGCCGATTTCATTTAGATTCTTTTTCTTTTTGGTTTATATTTACATTACTTTTGTTATTAAATATCCCGCATTGTGATAATAGACGATGGTGAAATGTTATAAGAACCTGGACGCAAATTTCCTGTGGATGATCAAGCGTTTAAAGCACCTTCTAAACACTTTCATATTAGTTAATTGATTTCTCTTTTAATTAAATTAAAATTTAATTAGAATTTTTAAAACAAAAATTATGGCTATACTCTGGTTATGGCGAGCAATGCATTTAGAGTTGTTTTGTATAACATACCTTTATTTAAATTCCTTGAGGTTTCTCCTATGTATTACTTGTGGCAATTATTACAGGTAAATTCCTCTTTAAAATTGTAACTTATTATTTTGTTTTGTATTAATTAAATCTTTTATTATTTTGTAAGAAGTTTAAGCAATTTTTATTTTAAGACGAGATAAATTATTTTGTTTTGTTTGCTACTTTTACTATTCATTCAGAATTTCTTATTTTATATATTTTTCAAATATTTTAAACAAAAATGATCTCATATATTTGATAATTTAATACTTTTATTCTTTTCTTATTTATTTATATTATTATCATTTAATATATATATATATATATATATATATATATATATATATATATATATATATAAAATAATTCTGAAAGTGTTACATTTGATAACGAACAGTTTACTCCGACATTCAGTATAAAATATATGTTTATGCGTGTACATATATATATATATATATATATATATATATATATATATATATATATATATATATTTTGTTTTTTCGCAACACAGTCCTAACCATGTTTCAAAAAATGGAAGCTAAAAGCTTCGAATTTAATTCTGTAATTAAATTAAAGGCATTAGTTCCATTTCATCCTCAGGGATGAAATGGAACTAATGTCTTTAAGTTATGAAAAGAATTTACATAAAATAAATAGACAACACTTGTCTATATTATTTAATGAAACATGTATGAATGAAAAAAGGCTGCCTAAATACACACACAATATATATATATATATATATATATATATATATATATATACTTCGGGTAGATGAAACTCGTCAACCCGGAAGGTAAATCCATCTAAGAGAAGGAAAACTCTGACTAAGCTCCCACTGCCTTGTGGCTATACCCTATCATGTGAATGGCTTCGGGAGTAAACCTTGAGGACAAATCTGGAAACGGAGTGTCTTAGACAGACCGATATTATGTCCGACTTCGCTCTGGCAACTCCTGTGACAAAGACCAAGCTGTATAGGATAACATCGGTGGTGTGGAGAGGGGAGGTGCTGTATGCCTAGGCCTGTGCAATGGAGAGGGCACTCCAGCATCGCCTCACCGTGACGGCAAAACACAGGAAGCAACAGTCTACTGATAGGAGGATTCCGTAGGTCATTCTGTACGGGGAACTAGACATCATTAAGAAGGCGACTAAGTCTTCGCTTCAAGGACGTCTGCAAAAGAAACATTAGGCATATGAACGTGGACATCGAGAGGTGAGAAGACGTCGCCAACGATCGCTTACGCTGAAGATGCGATTTACACCGAGGGCTGGAGCGAAGATAGAAGAAGCGGAGGCTTGCCGACGAGGAGAAGTGGCTTCGAAGGAAACAAAACAAGTCGACATCGAGGGATAGCGTCTTCACATTCATTCGTTGCAAGTGAGACTGTCACTCCAGTGTGGGCCTGTACAGCCATAAAAAATACTGCGCTGTCATCAGCATAACTCTTTGACGGATGCCACATAACAAAGATAAATTATTTTCAATTTTAGTTGTGATACAGTTGGTGGGTAGAACAATATTTTGGTTCGTTTTAGTGCCTCCCATATATATATATATATATATATATATATATATATATATATATATATATATATATATATTATTCGCAGACAGTACTGTTTCGCTGTATCATAATTTCTCAGTGCGACTAACCATACGAATGCATCAAGCCAGGATTGAAACCCAACCGATTTGGTGTTAGTCAGTTTCTACCACTGAGCCATCTTCATTCGGCCGAGTTAAGCAGCTAAATCTAGCATTGTGTATTTAGGAAGCAATCCCTCATTTATACATATTTCATTGAAGACGACAGACAAGGTACTGCGATTAAGCCTTTTCCTTGCGTTCGTTGCGTAGTGTTTTTTTCTGCACGCAGAGTGTGTAAAAACTGATCAAATGTTCAAACAGACATTGCTGCGCAGTCCGAAAGGCTCTGCTCGAAGGCATGCCACTGAACTTGGCATAATAAGGCGTATTTTGCATGAAGTACTGCATTTCCACCCCTACAAATTGGTCATTGGGCAACAGTTGAGACCAGGGGACTATGCACAGCAGCTTAACTTTGCAGGCAAATGGCAACATCATTTAATACGTGATGAAGCTGATTTGCCCATGTGTGATTATTTCTTGTGGTGAAACCTCAAGGCATGTGTGTATGAGCATAAACCCCCTACAGTGAACGAATTGGAGCAAGTTATTTGCGTGGAAGACACCTAAATCGTTAGAACAATGCTGGAAAGATAGGAGATCAACTTGCAAGAACGCCTTCAGAAATGCATCAATGAAAACGGACACGGCATGAGGGATATTGTTTGCAAAACTTGATTTTGTCAAATGCTAATTCAATACGAACATATTCATGTCAATAAAATCATTTTGAAGCTATTTTGTGCATTTTTCAAAAACGCCCGTCCTCTCTGCCTCATATATATATATATATATATATATATATATATATATATATATACATACATATGCTGACGTGCTATACCATTTAGCTACAGAGGAAGCGTCTGGTTAGCATGGCAAATTCACAATTTTTAAACTACAAATTACTCATGATTTCCCTCGAACGCTCATATCTGCTCGAAGCGTATCTTAACGTAAACAAATGACCTCATATATTATGAAATGGACTAAGTCAAACAATTATTTTAATATATTTTAGGGTTATACTATATTTATATAGACACAAATATTTAAGTAAATGCTCTGTATTAACAACATTTACCGGCCTGAATGTTCGAGAAATTTCATAGAAAATATGTGTCCTCCGACAGGAATCAGACCTATATTCTACACGGAACCGTCACATAGCCTGACGTACTATACCATTTAGCTACAGAGAAAGCGTCCCTTTATATATATATATATATATATATATATATATATTGAAAGAATTCATTCATCTGAGGATATATATATAAAAATGCCATTAGGATGCAGATATTTATAGGAAGTGAAAAAGAATGAGAAGACTTTAATGAGGAGAAGTGAGGAAAGGACAATACATGGTTCAGGATAACAGAAGATGGTGCTTGCATTTAATTTTTTGGAGATCTTAAGTGCCAGGGTAGCAAGTCAGTCCAGAAGCGCGGGAAAAAAACCCTGTTAAAATAGAAATGGCGGTTGCATCTATCTAGTTCAACAGTAAAACGGTGAGACTTAGTTGTCAATCTAGTAACACGACTAAATTCATGTAATCAAAGCATCAATAGAAAAAAAAGTTCATTAGAGCAATTGACATGAAAATATTTGTAGAAACGGCAGAAGGTAGCTCCATCACATCGGTGAAAAATTGACTGAAGTCGAGATGCCTCATTGGGATCGATGGCATTACAGATCCTGTTTTGGATTTTGTAAAGAATCTTGAGGTATACAGCAGGAGCACCAAACCAGATCTGGCAACATTATTCGATACACGGACGAATGGTAGATTTATAAATGTGCAAGATATATTCAGTCGAGAAAACATTTTCTGGCACGTCACAGTGAACCCACTTTCCTTGTAGTAGACGTAACAACTGATTCACTGTAGTCGTTTCACGTCATTTGAAAGCCTGAACCAACGAAAGCGTAGAGTTTTGCACTCCTGAAGTCTATGATAAACCATGTTGATGGCAGACAGAAAATGTTCTCTGTGGTGATTAAATGAAAGCAGTTTTGTTTTGGGGGCGTTAAAATTCACAAGCCATTTCTTGCTCTATTTAACAACTGATTCAAGGTCCTTTCTGAGAGCAGTTCCTAGTTTTATTTTGTCAGGTCTATTGGATTTGTTATTAAGACGGGAGAAATAAATGGTTGTGTCAGCTGCATAAATACCTAGTTGGGAGCTGATGACATCGGGGAGTTAATTGATAAAGATCCGAGACAGTGTAGGTCGAAGGATAGAGCCCTGGAGCACCCCGCGTTAGTATGAAATGATCTGTGAGCGTGTCTGTTCAACACGGTTTTAATTAAACAATTTGTTAGAAACGATTGGATTAAGCCAAATATTCATCCCTTGATACCATTGCTTTTGAGCTTCCAGAGAAAGCCAGCATGTCCAAACCTGTCGAACGCATTTCAGATATCTGAAGTAATAGCTTGAACTTCGCCAAAGCTTGTTAAATAAATTCAGTAACGGCTGTTAAAATGTCAGCGTTAGACCTGGCGAAACAGAAGCCATATTTCTTATCTGAAAGGAGGTCGTGCGAAGTAAGATGTTTAACGAATTCAGTGTTGATTAGAATCTCGAGGACGCTGCCAAAACGTGGTAAGAGAATAATAGCGTCATAATATGAGGAGTCAGATGCTTACCAGATATTCTTAAAAACAGGCACTACAGAGGAAGACTTCCTATAGAAGTGGAAGGCAAGAAGAAGCGAGGCATTTGTTGCAAAATTTGGAGAGAACAGGAGACATTTAGGACACCTGCAAGGATACCTTGTTGGGGATCTAGTTTTAAAATGTTAACAGAAACCAAGAATGAAGTTATGCGCATATCACTCAGTAGAGTCTCCATTCTAGAGGGGAAAATTTGGCAGCGATACTCTAGATGAACCGAGAGTCGAGGTGGAAGAGAACTTCCGAGCAAAGCAACTCTGCTTTTTCTGCAGTAGATGTGAATACTTCCAATTAATTGAAGAGAGGAGCTATTGAGGATTTGCTATTGTTCCGCATACTCTTGCAGAACCAAACATGTGAGAGGTTAAACGGCGTCTCATTCTTTCAGCATCGAGTGACTGTGCTTCTTTGAAGACACGCTTACACTCGTTACGAGCAATGACAAATAGACGCCTGTTATAATCGGACCTGTCGCTTTGTCATTCCTGTGGGCAATAGCGGCTGAACAGACAGGTGAGAACCAAGAAGATCGTGGTTTCACTTGGGATTTTCGTGTTGGAAATAAAGCTTCGATTTCGGATTTCACCCAGTAAGAGAACTCAGTGATACATTTCTCAACACAAACACAAACAAACAAACACACACACATAATGATGAGTAATATATATATATATATATATATATATATATATATATATATATATATATATAATGAATATACATAATATCCAACGTCGATAGCACGACTCGAGTTTCATGCAAACGTGCAATCTTCAGGTGCAAAATAACGGCTGACCGTTAGAGTGTTATGAAACTTGCGTTCTTGTGGTGATGATTTAAATTTGTGTGTTAAGACTTGTTAATTTTATTATCGTTGCCTATAATATTATAATCAATTATTTTATAACGCTTTAACGAATTTCAAAACCTTTTTTAGATCCAACGTCCTTTAGATCGACAGCCACGGAGTGCGTCGACGATCAAATTGAATAGTGCTTTATATGTTTTAAGTAATAAAGTCTGTCGGATTAATAAATAAAAATCCATGCCTAATTTATATATATATATATATATATATATATATATATATATATATATATATATATATATATATATATATATATATATAACCGAGCTTTGTATGGAAAGTGTTAAGTAGCAGAGGACTTATATATATATATGGATAGTGTGAAATAGCTTCCTCGAAGAAAGAAAAAGAAACTGATAGAAAAATGAGACACTGTATTTCCTTGTCAAGCGATTTCCGGCCAGATGTAAATTGTCCGAACGAACAATGTAAACGCTCTTTAATTTGACAGATGAACAGATTGATTCATCTTTTAAAATTCTTTGAAATTTTCCGTTGCACATCACTCATACCCACCCGCACGCAGGTGACATACATAGGCCTGTACAAATAAATATGCACATACTTACATAAATACAATCCTACAACGCAAAATAAAAGTATCTATCTATCTATCTATCTATCTATCTATCTATCTATCTATCTACTTTATTCTATTTATTTCCTTCTCTTTCTTTCTCTACCCAGACGCTTTTACGTAGCTGAATGGTAATAGCATGTCAGTCTATATGACGGTTCCCAGGGTTCCAGGTACTATTCCTGTCAGAGAACGCATATTTTCTACGAATTTTCTCGAACATTCAGGCCGGTAAGTGTAATTAATACTGTTTAATTAAAAAACAAAGCTAAATAAATAAATAAATATTATCTATAAAATAACGTAACGTATAAACAGATATATATATATATATATATATATATATATATATATATATGAAAAAATGGCTAACGAAGTGGCCGAAAGTGCTTGGGACACGAGCGACAATTTTTACATTCCCTTACTCCAACCAAACGGGAAAAAATGTAAGAATATTATAAAAACTAGATAAAAAAAACGAATAAAATTTTCCAATATGCTACAACTAAAATCAACAAATCAAAATGTTAACATCAAATAAAAAAAAAAAGAAACATCTTACACAAATGTGCCATATCCCACGATATTTGGATAACGGAGAGAGATTTTAAGAAATGCCTTTCCTGTTTGCCTTGTAGACGTTCAGTTCAAAAAATGAATTAAAGAATGGCTATTAATATTGATGTAATTTATTCATTTACATTAGAGAAGTTAAATTGCGTATTTATTTATTTATTTATTTATTTATTTAAACGCTTCATTAAATTTGACGTTCTGTAGGAGATAATCTCCAGTTTTGCAAGTGTTTCTACCATTTAAATTCATTAGGATTTGCTTTTATCTCGAAAATAATTACAATCATTCATGGCGCGTTAATTCTTGAAAAGTGGTCGTCATTAAGTCAATAAGCGCAGTAAGTGATCATCTTTACGCAGGGAAAAGATTCGAAGTGTTTGAAGGATTCGAAGTGTAGCAATTATTGCAACAACCATGCCAGAAAACAAATGTCACGCTTCATTTATAATTTGCATTTAAACACAGATTATGAGTCGAAGCAAGAAGATGATTCTTTACTAGATAAATTAATATTTATCTGATATCGATCTATAGAAATCTATAATTGATATTAGACTAAATGGATGAAATCCGACAAATATTTTAATATATTTTCTATTTATACTTTTTTATGGATACAACTTATTTGAGTAAATGCTCTGTTTCTTAATTAATTAAACAGTAATAATTACATTTACCAGTCTGAATATCCGAGAAATTTTGTAAAAAATATGTGTTTTTCAACAGGAACCGAACCTGTATCCCATAGAGAAACCATCATATCGCCTGATGTCCTGTTTAACCATTCAGCCACAGAGAACTTTCCGTTTAGTCCAAATTACTGCTTATAAACATACGTCTCCGATGATTTTTCTCGATAATTCATTTCTGCAGTGACAACATATCGGTAAACGCATATTTTCTACGAAATTTCTCGAACATTCAGCCTGGTAAATGTAATTAATACTGTTTAATTAAAAACAGAGCATTAAATAAGTTGTATCCATAAAAATAACGTATAAACAGAATATATATTAAGATAATAATTTATCCTGTCATTTTTTTTTAATCATATCACCTTATCGGAGCTTTGGGTCCGATAAAGAAAGGAACAAATCAACAAAATCCCTGATGCACTATCTCTCCAGGAAATCTCCAAAATGGGTCTAACAAACACAACCGTATCTTCCGAAGAGTTTTTCCCCATTTATTTTTTTGTTAGTTATCGTTAGCATTATGTTTTGTTTAATTAAGTGGAGACAAAAAATCACACCCTTCGTTTGCGCTAGGTCATTGGTTATGGAGTGGTACACAATTCCTAATACTACTAATATTTATTGTATAAATGACCTTACATTCTCTTGTTAAATTAAAACAACTAACTAAAATGACTAACTCAGAAATAAAGCAAACAACATAAATAATATTGTATCCCTTATTCAAGGGTCAACCTTCTGTAGCTTTTAGTCAGGATCATTGTAGCGATATTCAAATTACCACGGATAACACAAACCAAATAAATAAATAAACTAGCCTTACAAGACAGGTCACCAGTGCTATAAAGAAGGGAAAATTGCAAACTTTTACCTTTTCTTAATCTTCAGGGTATTGCAACTTGTTGCCTTACACACTGCGGCTTATGGCTTGTAGTGTGCTTTCGTAGTGTAATAGTTTAACTATTAAAAACAATTTTACTGTAGAGGGTAAATCCTTACAGCAGCAGGAAGCAACAGAACAAATAGAGAGGCAGAAAGCGGTGAGCAAGCCCCTGAAAATATAGAATATTTACAAACATAATATAGATCCTAATTATTCACACGCTAAGGAACGACAATGATTGGTCTATGCAACATACAAAGAGTTGGAAGAACTACTACTTGGTTTCTCCGATTACAAAAACAACAAGATCAGGAAGGAATACAATCATCCCTCAATACAACAAATGAGCCAACGTTGTAAGTTAAAATAATGTTTTATACTATTCTTCATTGCGCCCCGTGGACTGGCGCTACATAATCACAAGATACTGTACCAAATAAAAGAAACCATATCGCTTGAGGACTTTCAACGGAAACAGCAACGAAAATGAATAGCACATGTAACACAAAGAAAGTATTAGGTTGGTGCAAAAATAATGTCGTTTTTGACGTTCAACTTAACGTAAAAAAAACGACATTATTTTTTGCACCAACCTAATATAATAATATAATCTATATGCTGACGTTCCACACAACTTCAAACAAAAGGTTAGGAAGAAAAACCTACCTCATTGCTGGAAAGAGGACAACAGTAGATTTGAAAAATCTGTTTTCCTGAATAATTGTTTTAATAGAAGGATTTTATGAATTTAAAACGAAAGTAACTTTGCTTAGTCAATAGATGTTGAAAGTCTCCTTACAAGGAAACGGCTAATATAACCATTATCATTAACATTTCTTTTCACATCTATCTATCTATCTATCTATCTATCTATCTATCTATCTATCATGAACGCTTCGAAAATAATGTGTTCTATTTATTCCCATGGATACTACAACAAATACACAATGACACCATTAAAGAGAGCAGTTTTACAGGAACAAAACAGTATTTCTTCCCATAGTCACCACCACTGGATATATATTTCCGAAAGCGATGAACAAGAACACTTCATTTCGTGGACTGATCCGCATGGAATGTAGCCTGTCAAAAAAATCGCTGAAACACATTACTCATCGGCTAACTGTGCTCGCATCCATTGTTTAGTCTCTGTAAGCGTTTAGTTCGCGTCGATAAGTGTCAGTCTCTGCAATTTCTTTCGTCATATCTATCACGGAATGCGAAAGTGTTTAAACGTACACACATGGCATTTGTAGGCTTTGTATTTGCCATTGTACCGGAAATAATTCGGGTATTGGAGAAATTTGAAAGTATTTTCTTCCTCGGGTAGGGATTTTGGGCTACAGATTGTACTTAAGTATAAGACCGAGGTCTACCAAAATTCCACAAATAATAACACACTACTTCCCCATCACAACAATAAAATCAAATCCGGAGTAATCATAGGTCTTTATTTAAGAGCCGGTAGAATCCGTAACCCCCAGTTTCTTCCCGGAAAAGAGAGATATATTGAAAACACGTCTATAATTTTCCAATACACGAATTATTTTCTGTACAATGCTAAACGCAAAGCCTACAAAATCCACAGAAGAAAAATACAAAAGCCCACAAATAATAAAAATCGCAACACACAGGATATACTATCCTCTAAACATGTGTACGGGAACGTCTGTGACTATATTGAATTGGCGTTGGGCTAAACAATTTTTCTCCCCATGTCACATATTTATAAATCTACCATTCGTCCACGCTTTGGATATTGCTCCTACATATGGTCAATTGTTACCTCTGTATATTTAGAAATTCTTGATAAAATCCAAAGAAGAATCAGCAAATTTGCCATGGCGCTTCGGTTTCAGTCGCTTTCCTACTGGCGTAATGTAGTTGCCCTATGTCATTTCTAGAAATACTTTCATGATAATTATTCTGATGAACTCTTCGCTATGGTACCCAGAATTTATGAATTTAAGCGCAATACTTGATTGGTGTCAAGGTTTCACCAATTCATAATTTAACTGGCTCGATGTAACCGTAAACTCTATTCTAACAGTTTCTTTTCTCGCACTTCCCGCTTGTGGAACTCTCTTCTGGCTTCATGCTTTCAAACTAACTTTGATCTTCAAAAATTCAAATGCAATGTCAATCGTTATCTACTGTCTTCCTGATTACACTTTTATTGTTCTCGCCCCTTAATAATTTTTCTCTTTCTATCTCATACTTCCACATTCAGTAACCCCTTGTGTCTTAGTGACTTCACTGCCTTGTATGGGATGATATGATCAAAAAAAAAAAAAATAAAATGTTTGTCCTTGAGATGTTCAGCCTGAAATCCGAATAGTAATGAACATGAAAATCATAGTCGGATCAGTTTCGAGCCAACTTTCTGCAGTCGTCGTCGTCGTGTTGTGGGGGAAGCGGCGATGTAGTTGCCGTTTAAAAAAAAATGAGTGAGGCAAGAGTTGAATACTTGAAAATAGATTTGGAGGCGGTTTTATAATTCATTGGTAGCCCGAAATAGTCACTATCATTATCATCCAAATCATTAAAAAAAATGTTGTTTCTTTCTTGTCCGTAATGAGATTTAAAAAATGTTTTAGTCATATGGCTATAGAATTAAATGAACGCGATTGAAAACCTTATTAACATATTTATCCGTGTCTCCACAGAAGCCCTTTAAAATAATTTTATTGATTCCAGAATCTTTATTGATTTCAGAGACTGGTTCCTTTGACCACACGGGTGTGCGTGTAATGTAATTGATTGTGGCTACTAATAAAAAATCGGACAACCGAGTTCGAATTTCAATCAGATTCGTTACATTCACTTATGCATTTGGCAAAAGTAAGAATACAATTCCTATTCCGGCTCTGGATTAAAGAGTAGGACTTATATTTTGAAAAATCATTGCTATTCTCAAAAAAAAAATATGTAATATTCACTTGCAAAAAAAAACAAAAAAAAAAACAAAAACAAAAGAATTATTCTAACAATCCCAAATATATTCCATACACTTACATATATTAAACAATATTTACGTTTTTTCAGTTAGGCTTAGAATCCGTTAGTTTTTGGGCCTTAGAAAGGGCGCATTATCTCTCTTTGAGTTCATATCGCCATACATTTTACTAACGCTGCTTAAGAAGTCAAATGCACATAAAGCCTGCTTAACCAATGAGTATCAGACAACAAAAAATAAAAAAATACCAGATTTTTTCTCCACATCTCATTTGTTGATGAAGCTTTAATAAAAGTGAAGCATGTTTAATTAATAGATGTTTCCTATTTGTTCTTTATCCCAAACAATCCCCAAATATGTTTTCGCTTTAAATAGACCCCTCCTCAAATGGTTGATAAACCGTAAAATGATCCCAAATCAATCAACCAATTATCTAACTCCACACGCATGTAGATAGATACATAGTTTAATGTATATACATTAGGGTAGGTCGATTTTTAAACCAGACTCTTGGACTGGAATAGACAGTTGGGACATGATATCATAAGACAACAGACAAAATAATTTACGTTAAAATTTAGATCCTATTTGAGGAAATGCAATTAAAATCAAATTAATATCTCGGAGATTGTTGCGGTGTTAACTGAAATAAATAACCAGGCTGGATTATTCCATCCTAAAAAATAAAGTGAATGTGTAAATCAATTTAAAACTGAGGTTTAATATTTCTTTAAAATACTAGAAAAGATAAACATATAAAATAGTACACATATAATTGTTATAAGAAATAACATGCTTTATAAATTTTACTTTAAATAAATTATATACGTGCAGTTACAAAAGGCATTATAGATGCATTCAAATTGCAGGTTATGTTAAGATCAATTAAAAATGATTTTTTTAGTTTATTTTCCTTTCCGAACAAATTTTTTTTCGCAATGAATTCAGTAATATCATTCATAAACCATAAACATGCCCTATTTTATTTTAAGTGATAGTTTTATTTCTGAGAAAACTAAAAAACAAATAAACATCGGTTTAACTTTTATTTTTAATTAGCCGAATTAAATTTCATGGGTGATTATTTGCCTTTACATCGTTACATCAGCATGCGTTTTGTTTTTATTTACATAGGAAGCTTTTAAGAAATAAAAAGTACAAAAAGATATTAACTGAAAATTTTTGACGTAAAATATATATTGACAGTATAGTTTAATTTATTATTATTTCCTAGAGTAATATTTTTCAAACGTTTTATTAAAATGTCTGATGAAAAACACAGTATATGAGAGATGTTTCCTCTAATCTTGGAGCATCTCTTGCTAATGACTGTCTCATAGATTTACAGGCTGTGGGTTTTTTTAAACCCTGGTTTTGAGTTTTTTAAACATTATAATTGATAAGTCAAAATAGACCGAGAAAAGGCTATTATAATTAATAAGTCAAAATAGACCGAGAAAAGGCTATTATAATTGATAAGTCAAAATTGACCGAGAAAAGGCTATTATAATTGATTGGTCAAAATAGACCGAGAAAAGGCTATTATAATTGATAAGTCAAAATAGACCGAGAAAAGGCTAAAATAAATGTAATGACAAACGAAAGACACTGAAGATATTAAAAACCTTGTCTGGAGTTGACGGCAAGATTAATAAAGAAACTTTGTTGGATAAAGAAGGGAAAAGTGGTGACATTAAACTAAAAAAAGAAAGGGGTCCAGAACATCTTTTAGGATTTACTCAAGAGATAGAAACTGAGACTGAAATATACCTGATTCATAGAATGGTTCCAATTACATAAGAAGAATGGTTCCAACTAACAGAAGAAACTTTTAGCGTTTTCAAAGAATTTGATTGTATAGACAGCCTTCTGGACAACACAAATACAAATACTGGATGTAAGGCAGGCCTTTTAAGTGCTCTGGAGAAGAAGCTCCACTGAGAATGACATACAATTGGCTGTTCATTACATCAGAATGAACTACCATTCAGTACTGTTTTTAAATAGGTTGATGGTATAACAAGAAACTCGACTGCTTTTACAGGCCCACTAGGTAAATTGTATGAAAGGAACTATCATGATTTGCCACAAGTAGAATTTATGAAAATCATTAGCCCTATTGATAATATTGGTAAGAATTAATCTTTCTCAAAATAGAATTTGCGAACATGCAACCACTGAAAAATCTTCAGAATATGAAATTCAAGCATCTCTTATAAATAACACAAAATTAAAGTTGTCTGATTTTCGTTCACATTCTCAGTAATTTTAATTCTTTTGAAAGAGCAGTGAAATTAACACCTGAAGCTTCTCATATTGTTTACGGATTTTAAGCAAGACATAGACACATTCTTGCAAAAACTTTATGTCGTCAACTAAGACCTTTCTTTGTTTCTAAAGACTCTTACACTGAAAAATTTGATGATATGATTATATAAATATTTGGATTGGACTAGTTTTCATGTAACATAAAATTTATTTATTAAAATAGCAAGCTTTTTTTATTTACTGTTGAAATAATAACATTTTTCAGTCAATTATTGCCAAAATGAGTGGCATTTTAAATACATTTTCAATGTTGATTTTTGATGGCATTTCATCAAAAGGAATTTAAAGCTAGGATTTAATTTGGTGTGAGTTTTTATCTCATTAAGTTCCAACTATCCAACTTGTACAAAGTTGATTTGGGGAGAAAAGAGTAAAATCAACTTACCCTAATATACATATACACTTCTCTCTCTCTCTTTCTATCTCTCTCTCTCTCTCTCACACACACACACGCATACATTGTGTAAAATTTGTTATATTTATGAAGAAAGAGTGCTCAATATAGGAGATAGAGCGTTTGTAGATATAGACAGTGTGGACTGCATGGTGACTGTCGGTTTCACGCCTCAAGCTGTTTTCAGACTTTGGATCACTAAGCAAGGAGGAGTGACATATGAATGAAATAAGTGCATTAATGAAAAATTAAAATAAATAGTTGAAGGAACATAAAGCATTAGTCATAAGTAACTGAAGTAAATAGGGCTGGTTTCCTACTTCCCCACTGCCTCAAAGCCCCCTAGTAACTTATTTAGTGAGCTTGAACATGGACTACTGATATATGGTCTGAAGATTGATGTGAAACTGAGCCACCATGCAGAGATGATTTCTATGTCAACATGCATTCTCTCTCTCTCTCTCTCTCTCTCTCACACACTATATATATATATATATATATATATATATATATATATATATATATATATTGAGTTCACATACTCCTTAAGGAACTGTGTTCCTGATCAGGCTCATAAATAATTATATTAGTCATACCACTACATGCCTATCTAGACGACTCACCTTACATCTATCTATTAGGACTCATTTAAACACACACGGAAAGTTACCAAACAGCATCCGAAACATGCTAGTAGAAAATACACGTATTGTAGCCTCATCCACTTGCAAAAAGGATTAAAAATAATGGAAGCACTGATAATAACGGAAAAGCCAACACTCAATTGCATTAATTATGAACAAGGCTACAACGTGCTGGTCGTGTTTGGAAAATAAAAACATTCCTATAACTTCAGGTATATGCATAAAAACCCACACATTCAGTTAAAAATAAAAATCGTTCTTGATAATGGCTAAAAGAATAGATGAAAGCGCACAGAAGTGCAGAACTTTTTGACAGTTTTTACACACTTTGTGTCCAGAAAAGAAATCACTTTTATGAACACAAGAAAAGTTAAATAATAAGTTTTTCGTAGTCGTCTTTGACGAAAGTTGTGTGGGTGTGTATATATATATATATATAGCCACAAACAATTGAAGTAGGAATGGGTAATTTTTCACTTCCCCGACTCACTATAAGCCTTCTACTAACTTAGAGAACTTTCACATGGACTTCTGGCACAGAATCTGAAGGTAGAAAACTGAATTTCAAATCGTGTGGAATGTGACAGGCAACAACTTCACTATATTTTCGAAGAACGCATGGTAATTCACAGATAATGATTTAAGGAGTGTCATGATCGTCTATCCTGAATAGACAAAGCGTGTGTTTTTTTTAAAAAAATCGCCTTTTTGTGAAGTGACGCGAACGCCATTTCCTCAAGCATGAACTCAGCCCTACGTCACTCGCACTCTTTGGCGACTATTCCAATTTAATTCTGGACGCACCTGTAGCACGAATAAGATCATTTTTTTCAGTTTGCATAAGGACCAGTCCGATAGAAAGAAAATGTAATCTCAAGTAGAACCAAAATATTTCAAAGTGAGGAATTTTTATAAAATTATAAAATTTCTCTTAGATATATGTTTTTTTTATCAGTTAAAAAAAAACTATAGTTTTTTATTTCTATTCTTTTAAATGCAAAGTCTTGGCATGAAGTACAGTGTATATACAAAGTCCGATATAATCGATCTCACAAAATCTTTCCCCAATTTTGGTGGAGACAAAAAACGAATGATTGTATTCATTAAATATAGCAGGCCTGCACATAATACTGCCGGCGTGACCACCCAGTGTGGCCCGCAACGAATGTTCTAAATAGTACTTATTTAATCACGGTTCTTACGGCCATATCACGTTGAAACACCAATTCCCGTCCCGTACAATCACCGAAGTTAAGAAACGTCCAGCCTGGTCAGTACCTAGACGGGTGGCCGCTGGGGAATACTAGGTGTTGTAATCTGTAGGTGGTGTAATAGATAAAGGCTTGGAATTTTTAATCAGAGAGCCGGGTTCTAATTCCTGTTGGATTGATTTATGCACAAATACCTTTGGGAAATGTATGAATCCTCATATTCTTCTGTCAGCTATGGATTAAGTAGTAAGACTTGTATCACTAAAACCATTATTATCTAAAAAAATTATTACAATCTAAAACTCTTTTCTGGCTTTAAATAACCTGCAAGAAGTTGATAAGCCGTAGAAAACAAATCAGTCAATCAATAAACTGAGAACGGAAAATATGACACCAAAATCTGAAGGCGTATTGGAATAGAGAAAGATGCCTTCCAAAAGCAAAGCAAAGTATTAAGAAATAGGAAAAAGGTACTAATCTCTTTTGTAGCATATACTTAGTCTCTTTTTGTTTGTTTGTTAGTTTAGCGGCACATTAACTCCTTTTGGGTTATTTAATGCCGAAATTTGATTTTCTTCGAAGCACTAGTAATTTCTTTTACAAAAAATGTATTACTGGTAATTTTTTTTTTCCAAATTGTATTGCTGGTAATTTTACTATGAAAAATGTATTTTTATGCTTTCATAGTATTTTGATCTCAGTTTTGGTGTTAACTATTTGCCCATAGCTGGGACCTTAACAGGTGCTACCACCCCGGTTCAGCGTAGACCTGGGAACAGCAGCAATTCAGAGGCGGTTCCACGCTTCTCAAAACCTCTTAATCAGTGTCCTTGCTGCCGGATGTAGTTTACCGTTGTACCCAGGACGTTGAATCTTTTACTATCGACAGGAATTATATATCTATGGATTATATTTTTATTATTGCTTATTTTTATCATCTTTTTTAAGTAATTAGGTCGCATCTGGTTACAGTAAAATAAGTTAATATTATTTATGTTTTGGTCGAAATTGAGTTTATTATGTATGTCACTAAAAATTCTATTCATTCATCGTTACAAAGTATTATTTCTCAAATGGAACGTGTATATTGAAAAGATACCAGAAGAATTTTCGGTTCCATTATCGCTTCAGATAATACCTGATTCCTGTTCCTAACTCCTTGATAAGGGTCAAATTAGACTAACAATGGTGTATTGCTGCCATATCGTCCGGTTCACACTCCTCCATTTAAATTGGGTATGACGATAAACTACATCCGGCAGCAAGGCCACTGATCGGGTGATTTGAGTTTTTTTTTAGGAGCGTGGAACCACCTCTTAATTGCTGTTGTTCTCAGGTTCATCCTGACTCACGGTGATTGCAACTGTTAGAGTCCCAGCGATGGGTAAATAGTGAACCCTTCAAACAAAAATAAACTGTGCATTTTTATAGTAAAATGACCGAATGACCGATAGCAAAATGACAATCAACACAATATATATATATATATGTTAAGAAATGGACAATCCGACAATTTTTTATTAAAGACAAAATGACAACATTTGCTTAAATACTTGTAACAAAATAACAACGTTATAAAAAAATATATATATATATATATATATATATATATATATATATATATATATAAATGCATTTTATAGTAAAATTACCAGCAATACATCATATATATATATATATATATATATATATATATATATATATATATATATATATATATATATATATATATATATATATATAAATGCATTTTATAGTAAAATTACCAGCAATACATCATATATATATATATATATATATATATATATATATATATATATATATATATAAATGCATTTTATAGTAAAATTACCAGCAATTCATTATATTATATATATATATATATATATATATATATATATATATATATATAAATATAAAATTCATTCTTTTTAACAAAATACGTTTTATGTTGTTCATCCTTATAAAATTACGTACAAAATATTTGATTTCGGTATTAAATAACCTATAGAGGTGGCTATGCCGCTAAATAAAATCAACCCTAGCAACATACTTCCCCAGTCTTTTGAACAGTAGATGTTTATCCGTTATTTCCTGTTTAGTAATAGAGTTCCGGCTCCTTCTAAATTTTTTCATTCGCTTTCACTCCCACCACGCATCTTAGTGGCATTGCTTGGGGCGAACTGATTAAAAATGTATCTGAGCTGCTGTTAACCAATCCTCACTGTCCATCCCTAGTAGAGTCCAAAAGCAACCCTTATTCCACAGACTAAACGTCGTCAGCCTTTTACTACTATATCGATATAAATATAGCAAATGTTTGGACGAATTACTTAGTGCCTTTTACAACTAGGACCCACCATGACATATTCACGGTTAATTGTTTGTTTTTCAATTCCCTTACAATCATTTTGCTACATAGTTTAAGTGATTGTAATCTAGACACTAGCGTAAACATTACATGTGTTGCGAAAATGGAAGTTATTAATTTTATGCCACCTGGTGCATTTGTCACGCGAACAATATTTGGCGGACTCATATGAGTCCTGATAAAAATAAGAAAAAACAGGAAATTTAAACAAACAACGATTAATCCCTATATTAACAAAACATCTTACAGAAGATTATATAAGAAATGAAGTTGGTAGCCTCTCATTATTCTATCGCTATTACTATAGCAAATTTTCAGAAAAACTTATATTCCTTAGTTCCACCAGATCAGACCTTCACGGCTAGTACCCACCATGTCATATTAATCAACCCCATATCCTTCGTGTACCTTTGATAAGGTGCAAGATCTTAGCTTCATCTCCAAACTGTTACTCTCGAGAAAAGATGCTTCCCTGACATCTACAATCTTGATGAAGTCCAGGTTTAACCGATATCTATCCTACATATCTTCATAATATGAACTTCTCAATTCCCCCTTCCCCTCTTACACTCTCACTCAGTAACCTACTATCTTGTGTGCGCCTCACCTATAATTACACGGCATAAGACTTCGCTTCTACCGGGCAAGTTGAAAATAATATTAGTTCAAGCCGCAGGAGGCCCGATTTCCTAGAGAGTACACATTGTTTGAAGTCCATTACCTGACACCTGGGGTGCCCCCAATAGGAGAAATGCCGAGGGAGAGTGAGCAATTTTTCTCGGTAATTCCGGTAAACCAACTTTAAACCGCGATCTTGTGTCATATTTGATTGCGACGTGGGCGAACTGAAAAATCCCTACCTTGGTTAGCCTTTGGACCTTCTTTTGGCTGAACTAACAGTAACAAAAAACATTTCTTTTAGTCAATTGTTGTAGACGAAGACAATTTGCATGGTTAATAAGTTTTTTTTCTCTGCTATCTACACGTTGTCAAAAATCATCAGTGAAAATGCGAAACAATGTTTGACTTTTGCGACTTTTCTATCTATCTATCTATCTATCTATCTATATGTATGTATGTATATATGTGTGTGTGTGTTTGTGTGTATACTCATTCTGTAAAAAGAATGATTGAAGAAAATCCTGATATAAAATTATTTTTTGGTATGTTGTTTAGAACAGCAAAGTTTTCTTTTGCCGCATTTGACTTCTGGTGACCGTTCTTAAAAAACATAGTTTATCACGGGTGAACTAACAGTAACAAAAAAATTCTATATAGTAAATTGTTGTAGAGGACGAGAATTCGCATGGTTAATAATTTTTTTTCTGCTATCTACACGTTGCCAAAAATCATCAGTGAAAATGCGAAAAAATGACTTAACCTGGTATAATGAATCTAAGATTTTTCCAACTTGCAGGAATTATAGATCTTTATATAAATATCTTTGGATTTTCATTTTTTTTTTTTGCTTTTTGAGCTTTTATTTATAGTATTTTTGGTGTGGTTTAAATCAGGTCTATTATGTATGGCGCTCTGATTAGTTGTTGGTAAAAATAATTTTATTTGATCCGCAACCATGTAATCAGGTCAGACATTATTACTAAGAATTTAGGAAGTATTTTAACATAGGAAGGAAAAATGTGACACCGAAATCCGAAGACGCATTGGAATAGTAACAGTTGTCTTTCAAAAGCTAAGTAAAGTTTTAAGAAACAGGAAAATTTCGTTAGAAACAAAGAAAAAGAAAAGAGTACTGAACTGTTACGTAATATCGGTCCCCCTATAATGGCATTGAATGTTGGACAATCTTCTCACAGATGAATCAATATAGGAATATGGTTCTACAGAAGGATGTTAAGAATACTATGGCCTGAACGAAAATGACTCTTATACTTCAAATCAGAAAGAGTCAGTTGAAATTTCTCGGGCACAAAACGAGGAAAGACGGCTTGGAGAATGTGACACTCATCGGACATAATGTAAGAAAAATGGACAGCGGAAAGTAGTGCATAACCTACTTAACGAGCGTGTGTAAATTGTTGGCGAAACAAGGATTAGGGCAAAATTTACTAACGACTACAAAGAACAAGAAGGCATAATCGCCAACATCCTGAAGAGACACTGCACATAGAAGAAAAAAAAAATGTCCGAATTAGCCGTTCCCATACAGAAAACTTTGGGATTTACTGAACGAACGGTTAGCATTACATTCAGTAGAAATATATAAAATCTTTTTCTGAAACAAGGTTTTCAATAAAATAGGCTTCTCAAGTCCATTAACTGTTATTGCTCTTTCTAATAGTGATCGATGTTTTCTTCCTAGCCTTGTGTTTAAGGTAGCATCCGAATATCAGCATCTTGGTTATTTTATTATTTTCCTTTCTAGTTACATGTGCATTTATTTTTTATTTAAAAAAAAATCATTTAACCCCAAGCAAGGCAATAAAGCTACTAAGACACAAGAGGTTACTGAGTGTGAAAGAATAAAAAAACAAGAAAAACATTATTAAGTAGCAAGAAGAATAAAAGAATTGTACTTAGGAAGACAGCAAATAACGATTAACATTGCATTTCAATTTTTGAAGATCAAAGTTGGCTGGAAAGCATAGAACCGGAAGAGACTTTCACAAGCGAGAAGTGCGAGAAAAGAAACTGTTAGAATAGAACTTACGTTTGCATCTAGCCAATTCAATTGTAAATTGATGAGACCTTGTTGCCAATCTAGTACTGCGCTTACATTCATAAAGTCTAGGTAGCATAGAGGAAAGTTCAGCAGACCAAATGCCATGAAAGCATTTATAGGCACAGGGAAACTACATTAAGGAAGTGGGAAAGTAACTGAAGCCGGGATGCCATGTCAGAACAAATAGCATTGCAGATTCTCCTTTGCATTTTATCAAGTATCTCTAAATATATAGCAGGGACAGCAGACGATCTGTGGGAGCAAGTACAGACGAATGGCAGACTTATAAATATGTAAGATAGGTTCTGGAGAGAAAAATCCATTTTAATTGTTGCTGCTGTTGAACGTCTTCGAGTGATGTGATTTTTGTTATTATATTGTGAAGTTCTTTCGGATTCTGTAGCACCATTCAGTCTTCTTTAAGTGGATTCATTTGTTCGAACTCCGTTTTAATTATTGATCTTAGAAAATGGTCGTATATCGATTCTGAATATTTTAGATTATGAATGGACATTATTATGAATACGGTAGATTATGAATCGAAGCAGCTTATGGTGCACATTATGAAAAAATATTCAGAATCTACCAACCTATTGACCCTTACAACGCATGAGAATAGTGACGTATGCAAATTGCTAACTTCCTGTTCCGGGGGAATGAACAGAATGACAGGAGAGTTCCATAAGATTTATACTAAGCTGTTTGATTGATTTCACTTAGTAACTAATCAACTAACGGAATAGTCCACGATGAACAATATCGCCATCATATTGATCACGTTTCAGTTTCATGCCTTCGCGGCGTTTCATTCGTTTTGAGGCGTTCGTTACCAGGAGAGCCGTTTTTTCATTACAAGACAAAAAACGTCATAGGGTGTTTTCCTGTAGGGGCCCAGTGTGTGTGTGAGGTATTTTGGTGTATGTAGGAGCGAATGGTGACGGATAGATTCTTATGGTGAGTAAATTGTAACGAATGAATGGATCGTAAATCTTATTAGCTGGGTATAAAAGTGTCAACCAGCCTTGACACAACCCCCTATTTTTCGGCCTTGTGCCACAATTACTGTATTTAATCAGTAGACAAGCAACGTTTCTACAAAGACTTATCATTTTTTGTAGATGTATATATTTTTATATTTGAAATTTAAAAAATATAACTGAAAGAAGAAAGACATTCTGATAAAATATTGTTTAACATTGTCAAACACTGTTTTTTCTTTTCTTAAATAGCGTTCTTTTCTTAACTTTAATAATAATAACACTTATTATTATTATGATAGCACATATTCTTATAATAAAAACTATAAGCATTTTAATAACCATACTGCTGTTATTATTACAATAACAACAACAACAACAACAACAGCAACGGTATAGATATTATTATAACATTATGTGCTATAAGCGGCTCGGATTGAGGAATCGGAGAGCCCAGTTCGAATTCCATTCGAATCCATTACATTATCTTGATACTCTTGGAAAAGGTATGAATCCTCTTTTTTCCTCCCCCTAGCTATAGGTAAGTAGCAGGATAGACCTATAGCCTTGTATGGCAACTGGTCTACCGTAGAAAGAAATAGCAAACTACTGCGGGAAAAAAATCTGCCTCGTCAGTCATATATCGAAAGATACATGATCGCCTAAGCGTGTATCACGTAACAACTAACTGACTGCTATCATCACATTCATTTCATTTTCAGATCAGAGTTTCTGTTTCGGAAAGTTTTTATTTTCATAAAAAAAAACAATAAAAAAGAAAAAACAAAATAATACACTTTTGTTTTTAAGATTAATTTATGATAACTGATATTTATTGAAGTTTCCTATATAAAAAATCTATATGTAGATATGTAGATAATTTCAAAATATAATTGTGCTTTTGCTTGAGAAGAGGCGGTCTCTTTTATGTGCCCTGAGCGTAAATAACCATGCTTTCATTTATTGTATCGTGTCGCAAGAAATATATTACGAAAACAACAACGACATATTTTTTTATTGTATTGTTTATATTTGAAGTTATTTTTCCTTTAGGCAACAACAACTAAAACTGTGTTTGTACGAAATAATATATTAAAAGATTTTTATTTATTTTTTAATTTTTTTTTACTGTGTTGTCATATTTCAAGTTATTTTTCCCTCGGCAACAAAGACAAATATCTCCGGTTCTAAAAATTGGAAACAGTTTTTATATTCACAATGATTTCTTACCATAAAATTAATTTTTTTTGTACATGTTTTCGGCGTCTTTTCGTCTCATATCGCTTTTTCGTCATGTCATACCAACACATACACACACACACGCACATACATGTACACACCCACACATGCACACACCCACACATGTACACACAGAATTACAGGATCTGTGTTCTAAAATGATACAAGGATACAAAGTCTCAAATATGTTTTAGGATTTTACAAGTAGGCTGAATGTTAAAATCTTAGAAATCCCTCCCGACTCCCAATTCTTGCCTGGCATGATAAACTATGTTTTTTTAAGAACGGTCACCAGAAGTCAAATAAATGCGGCAAAAGAAAAATTTGCTGTTCTTAACAACATAGCAAAAAAATAATTTTATATCAGGATTTTCTCAATCATTCTTTTTTACAGAATGAACACACACACACACACACACACACACACACACATATATATATATATATATATATATATATATATATATATATATATATTTTATATGTTACACATAACGTTACCGTAGATCAGGGGTGGGAAACGCATGCGGTCTTCTGGGTCATTATTTGCGGCTTTCTGCAACTTTTGAGATGGGCTATGGAACCAGCTAATTTAGAAAAGTTGGAACCGGAACAGAAGCCAGCAAAAATGTACTAGCTCCAGCTCCCTAATCTCAAAGTTCACAATAGATGTTCCTTTTTTTTTCTCAGCAATAATTAAATTTATCATTCTGAGCTTGTGTTACTTGTGTTCAAAAATACGTTAACAGTGTGGTTTGAGTTGGCTAAGGTTTCTTCTCTGTTGTTTACTTTAGAACCATTAAGATCTTCTTAGCAAAATGATATATATATCATCACACTAATATTATTCTGCTTGTAACAACAGTCTTCGTTAGTTAGTGACATGTCTGTTGGTTACGACTTTTTTCTTTCCCCTTTACTAACAATTTCAGCTGGTTGTTTTCATTTTCTTCTTTTTTCTTTCTACTTGGTAAGAAAATCCCGATAAAATATTTTATGCAAAGAAAAACAAAATTGTAAATACTGTATGAAAACAATTTAATTATTTTTTATCTAGAATGAAGACCACAAAAATTAAACCATCTTTTATTAGCGTTTTTTTTTTCGTGTTGTAATTATGACTATTGTAGAGAGCAAAGAATAAAAAAAATAAAACTTCCCATAGTCACCGATATCGCCAATTCAAGAAAAGAAATGCACGACTACGTGTAAAGTAAATATTCAAGCAACGAGATGCCTCGCCTAGGGGAAACTAGAGAAACAAAGAAATAAATTCTCGTGCCTATATTAGAAATAAATATTCAACCACTGAGAAGCATCGCTTTTGGGAATTTAGAGAAAAAGAAAAGAAAAAATCACAAGCTAATGCGAGAAAATAAACTGGTATATAAACAGATATACAGTGCTGACAACAGATAGAAGATTAAAAAATAAAATGGAAAGACTTGGGACTAGAAGGATGGAAATGTAACTTAACTTAGCAGTTGGCCTTTCAGAACATTTATGATAAATTCATTTCTACGATTCAACTTACAAAGAAAAACTTCTACTACACAAGAAGAACTCTAATCGAAGGAACGACTGCTGTAATATATGTAAAATAAATCGAATTCCATTTCCTTCAAACAGCGAAAAACGCTCCTTGGTAAAATTATACGCTATCTTGTTACTACCAGTCTACTTACTACTTCTCAACCTGAGCAAGTAAATATTTTCAACATTGACTCTTTTCATCTATGTCCTTTCAAATACTAATCTCACACCACTTCAATTAACAACGAACTTTATATTTTGTGAACATTATTTGTTCTTTCGAATTTTCATTGAAACATTGAACCTATAGTTAACAAAGGATTGTACTAAAATGTGTTGCTAACTTTATATTATTATCAATAATCAATTATTGATTATGTTGTAGTCAATAATAAGAATTTAACAAAATTTAGAATATTATTATAGCCTATGAATAGCAATAAAAAAGGTCCAATTTCAGTAATGTATATCAATCATTACTGTGTGACTAGCTAGAGCTGGAAGCCTGAGCCGGAGCCGGAGCCGGAGCAGAAGCCTGAAATTTTAAAATGTTGGAACCGGAGTTGGAGCTGAAGATTTAGATGTCAGTCCTACAACCCTGCTTTTGAGTAGCGTTGCCAGGTTCTCACAACCATATTTCCCTAGGCAAGCCATCAAAATTCCCTTTTCAACATAAAATTTCTTTCTTATTTGAGGCTATAATACAACTGTAATAATGACGATGTCCGCATATTTTAACTGCTCGCAGTATCTTTATCAATTTTGATTATATATGCTGATCTCTGATGCAGATAATTAGCATGATTTTCAATAACAACAATGCATATTTAAGCCTAGTTCTTGTGTTTGCTAATATTTATTTATCTTTTTGCTAATATTTATTTATTGATCTTTTCAGAATAAAATCATTTCTCTATTAATTTTAACCCATTATTGCGGAAAAATTGACGGGTCAGACGGGAGGAGTAAGGTACCTGCCTGGGTTGTTGTTCTGGTCGACTAAAAACTTTTTTTGACCAATTTTTTATAGTTATTTCTCGTGACTTTTTATCACATGATCACTGAAGTAGTTATAAAGGAAATGTTTTTTCCTCTTTTTTTACCCTTTGTTATACTACACAAGATATTTTATGGAGGGGACGCGGTAATCGGGTGAGACAGACGAGTCTGTGCACAACGCCCGTGTCATGGGGGGCTAGGAGAGCCACAAACGTGCCTTGAGGTTGGCTTTCCTACGCCGCGCGTTGACAGGAGGAGATTCAATTATAGCGGGGATTGTTAGGGACGCGTTCCCTCGCCTTACCATCAGTCCCCCATCTCGCGGGTTGAGCGCCTTCGTAAATCCCAGGATCAATCGGATTTACTTCGCGAGTGTTGATCGGCCTTGTTCCTCGGTCCAGTGACCTTTCACAGCCTAGGAAGGTCTTCTATCGTCTTTTAGTGGAGGGGGTCGCGAAGGATTCCCTACATGAGCGGCTCGGCTTGTCAGAGGAGGGGTTTCGCTCTTTCTGGTCTTGGGCGCCAGCGGCGGATTATCTCGGTAACCCTGAGTTTTCGCTTACCTGGCGATTGGTTGGGAATCGGCTGCCTCTCAATGACAAGGTCTTCATAAGGGGCTTGGCGGATTCGACAGACTGTGAACGGTGTGGCCTTGGTCTGGAAGAAACGGCTTCGCACGCCTTCTACCATTGTTCCCGAGTCCGCCCCTTCTGGAGCCATGTCGGCGAGTTGACGGCTCGTCTCGCTCCCGAAAAGCTTGTGCTCGTTGATCGCGCATACGCGTGTGACAATGTGTCGCCCCCGTATTCTGGGGTGAAAAAGATGGTGTTTCTGACGCTGCTGGCCACGGCCCGAATGATGATTTGGATGACACGACAGGAGGAAGTCTTGCGAGGCAATCGTCTTTCTCATCAGGATCTAATCCGATTCTTTGAGCATCAGCCTAAGATGAAGATTAGAACTGATAGAAAACGCTTGCATTCGACAGTCTTCAACGAAAGGTGGGTGAAAGAGGCGAGCTTGGTTCGTTTGAATGGGGCTAACCTTGACTTTCTCTTTTAGGTCAACCTACGTCACATCGGGGTGGTTTCCTGTGGACCCCTCCCCTTGGTTAGGTTAGACAAGCTTCAGTGTACGTAGTTAATGTAAGTGTTGTTTCTGGCCTGTTCCCGGCCGCCTCTTTGGTTATGATTCATGTCGAGATTCCCGACCTCCCCAGTTTGTTTTGGCTCCCTTTTTATCTCGACTGGGTCAGCTTTATATTTTCCCCATGTTCATCTATATTTTCACTTTCCCACTCCCTTAGCGAGAGAGCCTCTTGATTTTGTCCAATGGGCAGAATACAGCGGCCTCTCCGTTTTGAGGGTTGAACGGGCCCTATTAACATCAGTTATGTTTAGTTTACTTTATGTTGAGTTTTAGTTTTATTATTGGGTTCATCTCCCTCCCCTTTCATTCTTCATTATTAGAATTTTATATATATATATATTTATTATCATTAAATTTTTAAGGCATGGGGGGGCGTTTTGTAGGTTTCCCCTTGAGAGGATGCGGTATTATGGTGGATGGAGGATTGATTGGTGATGGACTAATTCTTATGGTGAATGTGTAAACTGTAATGTGTGAATGGGTCGTGAATCAGATTAGCTAGTTACAAGATATTTAGTGATGATCAGCCTCAAGCCCTCCCCATTTTGGCCTTGTGCCACAATTGTATTTTATATACAATAAATATCCTACGCAAGATATCTGATGGAGAAGCTGCGCCGAGGAAGTAGGTATTTTTTTCGCAACTTAAGGTAAGCACCTTTGCTCATTTCCCCGGCCTGCACCGTCACAGGATTTTTTTTTTTGAGGGGGGGGGTGAAATTTTCTCGACATTATGTCCAACAAATTAAAACGAACTTTGAAAGAAGAAAATAGGATCTTCAATGATGAATGGGAATTGGAATATTTTTTAGTGTTTAACTGTAGCAAAATGTCTTGTTTGCTTTGTGATACTGCAATTTGAACATTTAAAAAAATACAATGCGCATCAACATTATGCTGGTCATAAAGACAATGAATATGCTAAAATGGAGGGTGAACCTCGGAGAATTGCACTGCAGAAACTAAAGGATGGAAAGCAAAAGCAAAGACATTTATTCTATTCTATATTAAATTCAGGAAATGCTGCAACAGAAGCAGACTTTAAAGTTACATATTTGCTTGGAAAAAAAGGTCAGCCATTCAGCGACACAGAGCTCATAATGAAATGCATTGTAGAAGTCATTAAATGTTTAGATCCAGATAAAGTTACTAAATATAAAAATCTCCCTCTTTCAAGAAGGATTAATACAGGTCGACAGCATGAATTGGCCAATAATGTAACAGAACAGCTCGAAAATATAATAAAAAACTGATTCGGCACAAGTATTGTATTTCATTCGTGCATTAACTGACGATGTTCAGTTATTTGAAGAATTACTTGCTTTAGACATCCTTAAAGGAAAGACACGAAAAATAGATATTTTTTTTAATAACTTCAAAGGGTCATAAGGGTCGGCTGAATCTTACTAAATTGGCAAGTATGTGTACTGATAGCGCTCCAGCTATGATAGTTAAAAATGAAGGATTCGTTTCACATCTAAAAAGAGAAGCCACAGCTCGAAATGTACTGATTTCTTTTCATTGCATTCTGCACCAGCACCGTCTCTGTGCAAAATCTGCTATTTTAAATAACACATTACAAAAGAATATTAGTATTGTGAACTATAGACGAGCAAATGCCATGAGGCACCGTCAGTTTCGAAACATGTTGATAATAGATGACGAGGTAATGAGTGTAGATTCGCCTCTAAAAATACGCAAGGAAACGTATTGGTCAAAATTTTGTCTCTACGAGAGCAAATAATTGATTTTTCAAAGAAAACAATAGGTTTTGTGAATTATCAGATACAAAATTTCACAGAGATACTACATTTGTGTGTGATGTGATGACAAATTAAAACGGGCTAAATATTTCGTTACAAGGCATAAATAAATCAATATAAGATATGTGGCAAATAATTATTTCATTTAGAAGGAAGTTGTTATTTCTTTCAGTGAAAACTTTCAGAAGAACACTTTCCTTATTTGCCGAAAGTAATGGGTGAAAGTGAATATTTTTGAATCTTTTCAGGAATACCAGCCAGTTTTAGACTCATTAATAGAAGAATACAGCAGAAGATTGAGTTATTTTGAAAAGCAAAACGTCACCCTGAAACATGCTTTTCAGCCACACTTAGTCTCCTGAGAAGTTACAAATGGAGCGTATTGAGTTGTCTGAAGATAATATCCTGAAAACTCTGTTTGACAGCAAGAAAGACTCCATTGAAATTTGGAAGAATATCCTCGCCTTCGCGAACATGCACGCCGACTTTTTCTTCAATATAAGGTAGTGAATCCACATTCTCGTCAGTCAGTTAGTTATGTGCCATGCAAGGCAGATTTTTTCCCGCATTAGGTTGCCATTTCTTTCTGTCGTAGACCAGTTGTCATTCATATAACCTTTTCCAATAAGGGGGGAGGATTAGCATACCTTTCCCAAAGGTATTAGCACGTATTTGAATGTAATGGATTCGACTGGAATTCGAACTCGGCTCTATGATTCCTCAATCCGAGTCGCTATCCATTACTCCACTGTGCCTACTTGACACAATTCAAGAATTCGTTGAGAACACAGAGCATTAGTAAGACCAATTAAAACTAAAAAACCCCATGTTAGAGAGCCTCATATAAAAATACTTTTTCAAAGGAAGCAATGTCAAGGAAGTCATTAATTTATCTAAAAGGTGAATAAAGTATTTGTTTGAACATGTCTTGTTTTTCAGTTTTATAATATCTATTTTTATTAGATTATATATTTATTAAATTCTATTTTATGCATTATTTACCTTAGATTTAAAATCTGTAACTGTAAAAAAAACAACAAAAAAACACTCGTTGAATACGGCCTCTATGAGGGACGATGAATTTTAATGTGGCCTTCATGCACAAAAAAGGTTCCCCACCTATTAGACTATTTCTAACTTTCAGCCTTCCATAGAATACCAGGATTTGTGACAAAGGAATTCTGCCTACCACAGAGACACCACATTGGTTCTTGAAAATAAGTAAGACGTTCGAGAGTACTTGAAAAATAAAACAACGTGATATAAACATCGGCCAGTTTAGCCACAATTTTGATGATAATACACATCATTTTATTTGAAAATTGGAAATTAAAAAGACAGATCTTGTCGCTTCTTTTTAATCAAGCTTATTTGAATGAATACATGCTCACTCTCTCTCTCCCTCTGTATATATATATATATATATATATATATATATATATATATATATATTACTTAAACGTTATTTTATTGGATACACGTATTTGAGTAGACGTTGCGTTTATTTATTAAACAGTATATTTAATTATTTTCGTCTACCGGACTGAATATTCGAGAAGTTTATTAGAGAAAAATATGCGCTCTCCAGCAGGAATCGAACCTGAGTCAATTTCTATACTGCCTTCTTTCCAATGTACATTACGTAGCGGGTATGAAAGCGGATATTTAGCTTGTTTGGAACATTTCCTAACTTATGTGTGCTATATCTAGTCTGAAAGTAGACAGTCTCAGGAATTCAGAAGTGATCTAACCTTTTCCTAACTATTTGTTAACTTAAGAACATTTCCAAAGGGAGATGTGCTAGATCTAGTCTGAAAGTAGACAGTCTCAGGATATGAGAACGGGTCTAATCAGTTAAGAACTTATTTGTCAAGTTATGGTCATATATAGTTAATCAAAACTGGTACATTTTAATAATTTATTTTTAGATGATAAGTTCTGGATAGATTCTTTTCTGCAAAAGCAAGGGAAGTATTTTTTTAATCATTTCATCTCAAACGAGGCGGTAATGCCACTAAAACACAAGAGTGGTACTGGGAGTGAATTAGAATGAAACGACTTTAGAAGAAACCGAAAACCCACAGGAAACACGGAATAAACCTCTACTCCCGTTCAAAAGACCGGGGAGGAGTGTGAACTGGAAGATAGGCGAACCTATCTACCCTATTGACAAAAAAAAAAAAAGTTAATAAAAATTTAGTGTTCAGGCGGAGAAGTTAGAAGTATAGAATTGAATTAAACTTTAGAAGGGACCGGAAACCCAATCTTAAACAGGATACACGGAATAAACATCTACTACGGGTCAAAAGACCGGGGAGAATTGTGAATCGGACGATAGGCGAACCTATCAACACCTATTGATAAAAAAAAAATCGTTACTAAAATTTCAGAGTCGTTAGAAGCACAGAATTGAAGTAGACTTTAGAAGGAACCGGAAACTCCAACCTAAACAGGAAACACTGGATAGATCGGACGATTTTTTTTTAAGCATTTCACCCCAAGCAAGGCGGGAAGCCACTAGGACGCAAGGGGTTACAGAAAATAGCAAGATCAGATAGGAGTGATAGAAGAAAGGATGAGGGTAGTAGATAGATTAAGGCAACTGGAGATGTCGATTAACATTACACTTGAATAGCTGGATTATAGCTCACAGGGAAACAGTAGAAGGGAAGGGAGTTCCACAGGCGAGAGGTGCGAAACATGAAGCTATTAGAGTAGAAGAGACGGCTACATTTAGGAGTTTCGACAGTGAAGGGGTGAGAGCGGGATGCCAGCCTCGTAGGGCGCTGGAACTCATGACGTCTGGGAATCAGCGAATGCAGCTCCTCGGAGCAATTTCCATGAAAGTATTTGTAGAACAGAGAGAGAGAGAGAGAGAGAGAGAGAGACAGAGAGACAGAGAGACAGAGGCGACGGCGCGTCTGTGAGAAAGTGATTGTAGACGAGACGCCAGGGCAGGGCCAATCATATTGCATATCCGCTTCTGGAGCCTATCAAGAACCCCGAGGCAAACAGAAGGGGCGCCAGACCATATATGGCAGCAATACTCCATGCAAGGGCGAATTGTGGATTTGTATATCTGGAGGATCGACTCAGGGAGAAAAACTTCCTAGCGCGGCTCAGGGAGCCAACTTTCCTCGCAGTGGACGAGGGCAATTGACTCGATGTATTTATTCCATCTCAGGTCAGCAGTCAACGTGAGACCGAGAAGCCGCAGAGAGTTGCCCTCGAGAAGTTGAGCGTCAGACATTCTAATGGAGGGAAGGGAAGGCTCTCTGTGGTGATTAATAGAGAGCAGTTTTGTCTTCGAAGCGTTGAAGTTGATCAGCCAATTCATGCCCTAGTTCACAATCAATTGGAGGTCCTTTTCGAGACGTACGGCAAGGTGAGTTTTGTCAGCGAGACTAGATTTGTTTTTGAGGCAGAAATAAATTGTGGTGTCATCCGCGTAGATGCCAACTTGGGAAGTTACGGCGCCAGGAAGGTCATTTATGTAGATAAAGAATAGAGTGGGGCCTAGGATGGAGCCTTGAGGAACACCTTCGTTCGTGGGATAGGAACTGGAGGAGAATCCGTTGAGAACGACCTTCAATTCACGGTTTGACAGGAATGATTGTATTAGGTTATATAATCGACCCGTAATGCCATAACCCTGGAGCTTGCGCAGAAGGCCGGCATGCCAAACCCTATCAAATGCTTTGGAGATGTCTAGTGCCACGGCTCGGGCTTCCCCATTATTTTGGAGAGCTCGGTAGACTGTTTCAGTGATGGCTGTGAGCACATCGGCTGTAGATCGGGCAAAGCGGAAACCATATTGCTTGTCTGAGAGCAGATTATGGGATGTGAGGTGGTTAACCACCCCGGTATTGATTAGAGCTTCGAAAACTTTGCCGAAGAGGGGAAGGAGACTGATAGGACGGTAGTTGGAAGGGTCAGAGGGGTCGCCGGAGTTCTTGAAGACAGGAACGATCGAAGAGGACTTCCAGCAGTCAGGAAAACAAGATTCCTTGAGGCAGTAGTTGTATAGTTTCGAAAGGGCGGGCGCCAGTTCAGGCGCGCATTTCTTCAAGACAATGGCTGGTATCCCGTCACCACCACTAGCTTTGTTGGGATCTAAATTAGAGATAACGCCCAGTACCAAAGATGGGGGTTATGTTTAACCCACTCAATATGGCCTCAGTTCTAAGAGGGAAGACGGGTATGGGTACACCGGAAGAGTCGAGCGTCGAATTGAATGAAAATTTCCGAGCAAAGCATTCAGCCTTGTCGGTAGAGGAGGTCAGGACTTCGAACTGGTTGAATAAAGGAGGTATAGAGGGTTTGCAATTGTTCAATACGCTCTTGCAGAGACGCCAATAATCTTTGAAGCCAATTTTGCGAGATGCAATACGTTCCTTCATTCGAGCCGCAAATAGTGACTTAGCATCATTGAGGACACGCTTACATTCGTTACGGGCGGAGGCAAAGAGACGTCTATTGCAGTCAGACATGTCGCTACGGTATAGGTGGAAGTAGGGTTCCTATGGGCGATGGCGGCTGAGCAAGCAGCCGAGAACCAGGGGAGGAGCGCGACTTGACCCTATATTTCCTTGATGGGATGAAAGCGTCGATTCCAGCTTTAACCTGGAAGAGACCTCAAAGCACATTCTTGGACGGGGAGCTTAAAGACTCCATCCCAGGGGACATCGCGGAGGAAATAACGGAACGCGTCCCAGTCAGCTCGTTGATAATAGAACGAAGTTCTAGTGGTAGGAGGATTTACTTGAAAGCAACAGATATGTTGCACTGGTTGATACATATTAATTAGATAATAAATTGATAAGTAATCAGGCATTTCCAACAAAAAAAAAAAAGAAAAAAAAGTGACACCTAAGGTTTAAAGCTTTATTTTCAAATTGAAATTAAATTAATTGGAATATTTTTTAAATCACTAAAATCGTCCATATTGATACAGCATAATTCTCTTTATTAAAAAATCTTTCAAAAATAAAATATAATTTTCTGAAACTTTATTTGAGAAAAATTAACTTAATTTAATTAATCTGAATTATAACAAACATTACTTACTTTCGGTTTAAAACATCTCATCTTGTTGAAGTGAATGTTTAAGTGATCGATATGTATAACTTCATACTCTTTTTTTTTTTTTAAAGCTAATATCAAGTATTTTTGGGGTGTTTAAAACACAAAATTCAGTCAAATTAACATAATTTTTACCATATTTCGCCTGTTTTTCCGAACCCCGAAAAAGTGTGGTTGGTTCTGCACAAACCTTGATCACTATAAAACTATCTAACACGATTTTTGTTCTCAGAGTCTAGTTCGTCTTAATGTGTCTTTATTGAATGTAACTAAAAGGTCTTGAAATTTTGGCTAAGACGGCGTGACTTATTTATACAAATCATAAGACAGGGGAGGTAACCGGGTTGTTTTACCTTATTCTCCCTGGTTTTGTTTTCTCCTAGTCCGACAGAAAATCATCCAGGAGATTGGATTTCTTGGCAGTTCTCTGGAATCATCTCGGTGTCAGCTGATGTGGGCTTTTTGGTGTTACGGGAACAGTCGACCAGAAGTATTTCCTCTCATATTGTTTTTGTCTCTTTGTGGGACGCTTTGATTCTGAAAGCTGATTATCAGAGTCTGTGGTAGTATGCTCACGTTTTGTGAGAGCTATTCTGGTGTCGATCTCTGAATCGTCACTATCGGGGCCTTGTTACCCAGGAGAAACCAATGACATTGTGTCGTCGTTACTATCAAGATGGAGAAATATTACTTCGGGGGAAAAGCTGCTCCTCTCTTGGTTTGATAACTCGCCGGCAGGGGCTGAATCTCTGAGGGAAACGTTAGATTATCTTCCGCCGGGGATACTGGATGCGCGCATAGAGTGGATTCGCCTCGATCAGTTCAACCTTACTCACAGAAAAACCCAACTTGCTTTGTCGAACATCGTTTCTAAGTTAAACAGTACCTGGCTGTGAGAGCCATGAAGGGAGGTTCCATTTTAGTTTGCGGTTGTGGTCGGCTCAGTCATGGCCGCACGCTATCACATTATCTATGTAGACAAAGGTACCTTGTAGTTATTTCTTCAATAATTATTTTATCGATGACCCTCTGAAAACTGGAAGCCACGTTAGCAACTCCAAACGGAATCCATCGGAACTGATAAAGTCGTCTGCAGTCTTCAAAAACCGTATAAAGATTATCTTTAAGGTTTATAGCTACTTGGTGATAAACACCCCTTCGTGCTAAATATTCTGTATTTGGGGATCTCGTTTATCATCTCGTCAATACGGGATATATAGTATGCATCCAGGAGGGTGTACTTATTTATAGTTTGAGAGTAGTCTATGACCATCCTTTTTTATTATTATTATCAGAGGGCGTTATTAATACTTGTGCCTTCCATGATGATCTGCTTTCTTCGATTATTCCTTCTTCTAGTTACTTCTGCTTGAATGAACGTTTTGTCTTCAAGAGAATATTTTCGAGATTTTGTGGCCACTGGTTTACAGTTTTTGGTCATGTTTTCGAAAAGCGAGGGCTATTGTGCACTTATTTAAACCGGCGGTGAAAATCTGCTGCCAAACCACAGATTTTCAACGCCGGTTTGAAGATTATTATTAGAATGCTGTTCGGGGAAAACATGGCTCAGTATGACATCGCAGCACGTTTGGTATCACGAACAATTTGGTGTTAGTTTAGTTAATTTGATTCAAATCTAGGAAGGCCAAAATATATCCTCTAAATTGCGAAGATTGTGAAGCGTTCGCCATAGCTACCTGACTATAGCCACCGAGATGATCCCAGAGAATTGTCAAGACATACAGTCACCTGGATGATTTTGTGTCGGACTAGGAGAAAACAAAGCCGGAGTTACTGTGGTAAAACAACCCGATTACCTCCCCTGTCTTATGATTTGGATAAATAATGTACAATTTTAAATCTGTTTTTTTGGCAATATTAGCGCTAATAAAACTCATTGAACTGTCTGCGTCGACTAGATCAATCGTTTCTACCCTGTTTATTTTTACCATTATTACTAGTCGCAATAGGAGCATTCGAACCAGGTGAAAAAAAGCTCCATTGACAAACCTTAGAGAAATGTCCCTTCTCGCACTTTTGGCATTTAGTTTCCGTGGCAACACAAAGCTGGGGTGTAGTTTGAGAATACAAAATAACATTTTCGTCTGACTGCAGCACTAGAAGTATATGCAGTGTCTTCCGGAGAGAAAAGATTTTGAACTGGTGGGTCGTGGTGGTAGAAATGAGGAAGTCTGTTGTAGATGACTGTCTTTTTCCCTTGTTTGGGTCGTTTGAACGATGGACTAATAGGAGTGTGAGTTCTTAGTGCAGCCTCTGCAACACTTGTTTGTAGGTATGAACAAGATTGCTTTTCCATCTTGCGAGCAGTAGTTGATTATTTTCCAACAATTTTTGACGGATATAGTTCGATTCTAATCTATTTATAAAGGAGTCCCTGATAAATTCGTCCTTTGCCTGATCTACTGTCGTCGCTTGAAAGTCACAGTCTTGACATAAGATTTTTAAGCGCTGGAGATACTCTTCTAACTCCAATTCAGGAGATTGGCGGATAGTTTCTAATACATTCCGGGCAAAGATTATGTTTCGTCTCTTCACAAAAATCCCATGCAAAACGTCCATGGCACTCTGGTAATTTTTGCAATGTGAAATATCGGTATATTCAGATATATGCAGAGATAGTTATAGTTATTACTGTAACAGTATAGATACTGAGACTTATGAACTAGCCTAGAAGCCGCCCTTCGGATGGATTTTAGCCTAGCTCTTGCGGAGGGCTTTTAGGTCTTCGGCCTTTTACCTTCAGCGTCCTATGTACGTAAAAATGATAAGAATTTAGAAATAATAAAATTATTTTATCTTTATTCGACATCTTAATTCGGTATAATCTTCGGATACGCAACCGAAATCCGCAGTTTGTTTACATTTATTTGCTCGCAATTTATATTTTCTTTTAAAATCACCATTCTTTATGAACTCTTCACATAAAGACACTCTTAAAAGACATTAGGGAACCTGAACTATGTAATATTTCGAATACGTCACAGTACACGTGCTAGAAAAAGAAAAAAAAAACATATGAGCAAAGTGAATTTAAAGTTAAACCTTTAATAAAGAATTGTTTTTTAAACCTTTCACTCAGTTCGATACCTAAATCTAACTTTTTAAGTTACTTATTTAATTTTTAATCGCATGTAACTACAATAGTTATTACGTGTTATTTCAGGCTGTTTATGATTCGCCGAGATCGAAAAACGGACGGACACACGTACACTGCGCTTAATTTATGTAGAAGAAGTACAGGGTGAAAATAAATGTACACAAGTTTTAATGCTTATTTTTTTAGTTTTTTTAAAAATTTTTGATTCGCCAAGATCGAAAAACGGACGAACGAATGCAAACAACCAACTATCTGAAATTAAATACGACAAAGAGAACTATACCGCCATAGGTTCGAATCCTGGTGGAAGGCACATCTTCTTTATTACGACTTTCGAATGTACAGGTGGGTAGAATAAGATTTAAATTGTTTAACGAAAACAAGGATATCTACTCCAACAGGTGCATCTACGTTTAAAATAATAATAATAATAATAATAATGTGGAAACTTAAAACTACGATTACTCCTGTTGTGATAGGGGCATTGGCTATGATAAAGAAGGATACTGAAAATCAAATGAGTAAAATACCTGGACACATCAGTATCTGAGAACTACAAAATATTACTTTGCGCGGAACTGCATATATCATCGGTAAAACCCTCTACATCTAAACGAAGTGTCCCAAATGTGCATAGATAACTCTCTTACAGTGCCCTTTTTACTCATAGACCCCCGAGGGAATTTGGTAATTAGGCACTTAAAATTACTTTCTGGCAAGATGATACCCACAATAATAATAATAATAATACTTAAGAGAAGTTATATAGTTACAGAGATCGGAAAGCGCATTTGAATAGTGAAAAGTGCCTTCAAAAAGCTAAGCAAAGAGACTGGGTGATTTCATGAGAAACAAAGAAAAGAGTGCTGAACTGTTATGCAATATCAATCCTCTTATATGGCAGTGATTTCTGGACAATCTCTTCACGGATGAAGAAGAGACTTGAACCAATAGAGATGTGGTATAACATGGCCGACCCGGCTCAATCCTGAGTTGTTCCCACGCTGGTCAGTACTGCCGCCGGTCAACTGATGTTTATCAGATTTCCGCTTTGTTCCTTCATCTGCTTCTGTCCAATTTTGTGTTATTTTGATCACAGAGCAATGAACACCGAATTTCGTCCGTACTTTAGCGCTGGATCAGACCGTGGCGGAACTGTGCTACACAAGGACAAAGAACTCTGGCGAAAATAAAAATAACATAATTAACGAAAAAATTCAAGTTAATTTTCAATTGGTTTATATAGTTTTTGATACAACAAAATTAGCCCTTCCCGCTAAACTCTCTATCATGACTTCTAAAACTTCGAGCGGGTTCAGTCAATAAAGAAAGTGGTCAGTCGGAAATTCTTCCGGCAGTAGGTCACGTGGGGTTAGGCAGTTCCTTCGTCCGCTGCTGTCTCGTCCCGTTTCGTCTGCTTCTCTTGCCGATTCTGGTTCGATTAAGGGCTCTGTTTATATGTATTTCACCTCACGCCCACTGCATCTCAGGACTCATCAATACTCATATAAATTAATTATTTTCTCCAATTTTGGAGAAACGACACTGAACTTCAAACAAAGTAATGCGAAGTAATTCGCAAAAATGGAGGATATACTGAATAATAAGTTGTCGTTGTGACTTATTTGTTCTGTATTTTCTATTTTTATTTACATGATTATTTCTTTATGACCAACCAAAAAAAAAAAAACTTTTTCAATGTTTATTTAAATTAATCAATTAAAAGAGTAAACTTGTCACTTGTTTGTTGATAAACTACATGTTCTAATTAAATGTAAATGTTTCGCAAATATATTTCGATTAAAGTCCAAGTATTTTATATTTTTTTTTTAATCCTTTTGTATCTGGTTTTAAGATTTTGACCAAGAGTGTATATGCTTTAATCGGTCCAGCAATGTGACTCCGCTATTCAGGAGAGACACGCTAAAATGGTCAATAGACATACTTATGTCCTATTTAATATGTATAGTTACTCTCTCTCTCTCGCTTTCTCTATCACTTTCATTTTCTCCATTTCTCTCTCTTTTCTCTTTTTTTATATCTCTCTTTATGTCTCTTATTTCTCTCTTTCTTACTCTCTCTCTCTCTCTTTATCTCTCTTCTCTAATATATTCTGTTATGCTAACAAGCACGCACACTCACACGCGCGTACGCGCGCGCAAACACACACACACACACACAGATATATATATATATATGATGCAAACTACTTTATAGCCTTTCCGGTTGGTGTCACGACTACGCTGGATGTATCGCTCTTTAGAGGGTTAACTCATATTCTATAAAATCTACCTTTTTGACTCTCTTGCAAACCAAAGCCATGTTTACCTTTTTCGCGCCCATACCAACCAAACCTATATCTGCATTTCGACACTTCCACAAACAAAACCTATGTCAACATATTTTACTCTCCTGCAAACCAAACCTATGCCTGCCTTTTTGATTCTCTTGAAAACAAAGACTATGTCTACATTTTTACCCTTGTGCAAAACAAACCTATGTCTACCATTTCATTTATCAAAACGACAGAATTCGTCATTAGATAACCAAGAAAAATCAAACCAAACCAAACCAAACCACAATGACTTCTGAATACATGAACTCTCCTTGTTTAAATTTATTGTTGGGAATCAAATTGAAAGTATGACAAAATCACAAACTCCCAAATGACTCAACAATAGATGAATGGAAATAATCGATAATCCTTTATATTAATAGATTCGATCGAGTAACGTAAGAAAATCGATATTTTAGATATTTTCTTTCTTTTCTCTTTATAATGTGTGGAATATAATTATAGTTTTTTCTCTCCCAATATATACATTTGCAAACATATAAAGATATACCAGTATATTTGTATATGTGCACACATTACTACGCAAGAAATTGGATAGATATGAATAGAAGAATATGAACAGACTGAAATAGGCATTGTTGTCGATAGTTGTTATTAAAACATTTTCAGAAAATAACTGGAGATGCGGCACAGGGTAGTGAAAAGCTAACCCTGATATATATATATATATATATATATATATATATATATATATATATATGTTTGTTTCTTGGGCAAGATAGTCTGACGGAGCCCAACCGTCATTTTTTGCATCCTATACCGGTTGCCACTCCAGGTTATAGAATGCCATAGAACCCAGTTTGCCATTTACCCATAGCTTGAGTAGAAGAGGATTCATACCTTTCCCAAGGGTATTAGCACGACAGTAATTCGAACTCTGCTCACCAATTCCTCAATTCGAGTCGTTATTCATTACTCCACCGTTCCTCCCTGAAACACAATCCCCATATATATATATATATATATATATATATATATATATATATATATATATATATATATATATATATATATATATATATATATATATATATGTGTGTGTGTGTGTGTGTGTGGATTAAAATAAAAGGAAAACTGAGGCGCTTTGTCTTTATTCCTATTGTCCTTTTACAGATATACTCTACTTGAAGTGGCACCTTAGCGTGATGTAATTGTTAGCAAGCTTGTCTCGCTAGAACAATTACGACTGAGTAGTGAGTTCGATCCTCACTGGGTGCCCCATGCTTTTGGCCTTGTGCCATATCTAAGCTAGCTTAGAAAATCATTATGGACACCTCGGGGCAGTGTAATGATTAGCAATCTTGTCTCACTAGAACAATTACGACTGAGTAGTGAATTCGATCCTCACTGGGTGCCGCCTACTTTCGGCCTTGTGCCACATCTAAGCTACGCTTGGAAAATCACTATACTCGACCTGAATGTTTTAAACGCACGCACACACACACACACATATATGTGCGTGTGTGGTTAAAGACCAACAAAAACCATTTAACGATTTTTACAAATATATTTTTTCTATATTTTGGATCATTTTTTTGGTTTCATGCACACATTTAAAATTTACAGTGAGTACTTTCAGAATTCATTATTGAGGAGTTTCGTTTTACGTGTAATTTTCAAACATCGCATCGCCGGTTCTATCATTATCATTGCGTCTTCACGTGACAGTTCGTGCCGTTGTTTTTATCCATTTGTTTATTTATGTTTAGTATATTTGTTCCTAAATTTGGTAACATTTAATTGAAGTTGGCTTGTTTGTTTTTATGCTTAGTGTTCCTAGTATATCTAGACAAACAACCGACAATTAATATGTAGCAGAAACTAGGAATAATGGAAATAAAAATAAGTAGTGGGTAGCGGCTTGGATTGAGGAATCGGAGAGCCGTGTTCGAATTCCAGTCGAATGTATTACATTCACTTACGTGCTATACCCTTGGGAAAGGTATTAATCCTCTTCTTCTCCCTCCAGCTACGGGTAAATAGCAGGGCAGACTTGGTTCTATAGCCTTGGATGGCAACTGCTCTTGGAGAAGGACAACTCTGAAAGGTTGTTGGGAACCTATGGCACGTAGTGTTCCAGGTCTCTGTATTCGGCCCTTTAAAAAGTGTGGTTGGTTCTGCACAAAGCCTTCACAAAATCAAATCATATGTGCTGGTGTCTGGTTGTCGGTTCCTAGGAACTTGAATACGACGGGAGAGTCCACGAAATAAAAACAAATAACTTTAAAAAACATTTATTTGTCTCTAACGAAGCTTATAGAAGTGAAAAATCCTCGCCCAAATACACCCAATACACATATATGATGGCTGTGAATCGATTTCGATTATTGTATAATTGATCCTCAGATATGGGAAGCGCAGATGTAGCCCCGTAATGGCGCTGGGGTTGTCAGCAAGAGAAAAAGCCCAAGATAGGAAAACGTATGAATCCACCTATTTTCCCTAAAGCTATGGGTTAAATAGTATATATTGTATTAGTAGAAACCTTATTATGTCCAAAAAGTTCTTTCACTCCCAAAATATTATCTGTTTTTAAATACCCTTCAAAAGGTTGACAAGCCATAAAAAACAAATCGATCAATGTAATTATATTGAAAAATAAATATACATCGTAGAAAGTAAATGTTGTTTTTAACATTAAGCTGTGTACTTGGAGGGAATGCTTCGATGAAATTGTGACCCGCATATTACACGTTTCAATCGTCGTCGCGTAATGACCATTCGATTTCCAGTAGACTGAAGAAAATGAGAGAAACGTCTGCTACTTTACAAAAAGCAGTATTAGCGAAAGAAAGCCACACAAAAAACAAACAAAACAAACAAACAAAGAACAAAAAAAAAAAAACGAACAAGTAACAGCTTTTAACGTGATAATTGTGTGCTAAACTCGACGCCGACAGAAAAATTACAGTCACTTGATTTCCATTCTCATGTGTATTTGGCCTACGTAATAAATCATCTCTCAACATAATTCAATATTCATTACGATGTCAAAATATCTTTGATTGATGAAAGCCATCATTACAACTTGAATAAACAAAAGGCACGAGGAAAAGGGACAAAAGATGTGTAAATCAGGCGGATTCTTTCGAAAAATAAAATGGGCTGACCAAGTTTAAAAAAATAAAAAAGGAATAAATGACCTTAACCAAAGAAAAACGTTGGTGTCAATCGGGCTGAATTCTAAAGATCAATTTTTCTACGCTCAAGTTCAAACGTATCACACAAATCTTTCACTTCCATTAATTCCTGCAAAGTTATATGCATCAATATATTTCTTCTTCTTCATTCTGTTGTGTCCCTTCAGGACGTTTGTGATCATGGCTCTCCATAATTTGCTGTCCCTTGCAGCTCTTAATAAAAGTAGCCTTTTTGTTGTCACTCCTAAATATTATTTCATCATCGCTAGGTAGGTTATACATTGTTTTTCTCTGTCTCTCTTGTCTTCAATCTGTTATTATTAGAGTTTCCAAGCCCTTTTTCCTCATTATGTGGCCTAGAAATTTCAACTTCCTCTTTCCTCTTTCGTTAAGCATAAGTTTCTTTTTGCTTCGTTTTTCAGTCCATAATATTCTTAGAATCCTTTTGTGGAACCACGTTTTTGTTGCTTCAAGTCTCTTCTTTATCTGGGAGAGGATTGTCCAACATTCACTGCCATACAAGTGGATTAAACTAATGTAATCAATCATCAGTAAGGATTACTGTGATGTAATGTTCCCTGACAGGGATGTAATGATCGCCAGTAACGATTAATTTTCTATAAACTTTAATCTTCAAAAATTTAAATGCAACATCAATCGCTATCTACTCTCCACCTGATTACTCTTGTTTTCGCTCATTAGTAATTTTTCTGTTTTCTAATTCTTCTACACCCAGTAACCCCTTGTGTCTTACTGACTGCTGAAGCCGAGACGCCAGATAACTACCAATAATATTGTTGATTCTTCTTTGGATTTTATCAATGAACTCTAGACAAATAGCAGGAGCACCGTGGTAGCAATATTTTAAGCATAGGCGAATAGAAGACTTTTAGATATGTAAGATAGATTCTATGGGAAAATAGTTAACCCCTAATTGGGGGTCAAAACACCATGAAAGTATAAAAACAGATTTTTATAGTAAAAATACAAGCAATACATTTTTGAAAAAAAAAATATATGCATATTCTATTCATACGAAACTATCCTAAAAATTTTGTTGGCATTCAATAACACACTGAGGTTGATATACCGTAAAACAAAATAAACCAAAATCGGGCATATGTACACACTTAGTAGAAGCAAAATTTTACAATCAGAATCTGTCTTAATTTACGACTTGAAGTATAAGCGTCTCCCCAGAGATTTGAACAAAGAAAATTCTTGGACGTTTGTTGTCATTTAGTTAGACATTGGCTTTTTTTTTATCATAAAGATTGGAGCTTTCAGACTTTTGTAAGCACATTGATTGCAAATGATAGAATTTAAGTATTTCGCCTAACGTTTTCTTTTGACATTAATTCCCCATAGCCGCTTTTGCAAAGTATTGCTTTCTTTCTATTGAAGCTACGCCCATTTCAGTGCCAATTATCGCCAGTTTATGCTTTCTTTATATAGAAAGGTCATTTATTACTGTTGTCTCGAGGAATTAAAGCTTGATGCGAGTCAGAATGTGATATTGACATTTTCTTCTATGTGCCGAGTCCCTTCAGGTTGTAGGCGATCATGGCTCTCCACAATTTCCTGTATTTTGTAGCTCTTAATATATTTAGTCTTTTTATTATCTCCCCTAAGCCTTTGTTGCAATGTTTTTGTTCAAAATAGCCTAGAATTAGGAAGGCCGTAGTTAGAGAGAGTATCGAAGAAACAAGTTTGTGTAGAGGAAACAAATAAGTTGTCCATGAAATACTCAGCGGAAAACAGAAAATAGAACGGAAAAAAAAACTTGAGTAAATGAACTACTACTCAAAACCTCCTCTAATGTGGCTACTTGCTATATTTATAAGTAGGAGCAGTTCATTGTCACAGTGGTAGGGAAGAGCAGTGGTAGCCAAGTCCTACTCTACAGCAACCTTGTTCCGCCATCAATTTACTCAAGCTCACTAAATAGGCTATGCATTGTTTTCCTCTTTCCCTCTTGCCTTCAATCTGACCTGTGAGTATCAGATTTTCCAAGCCTTCTTTCCTGATTATGTGCCCTAGAATACCAACTGTCACCTGCCGATCTTAAGTATAAGTTGTCTTTTTGTTTCCATTTTCTCTAAAACTTCGCCGTTGCTCTTATATTCAGTCCATGCTATCCTTAGAATCCTTCTATAGAACCCATCTCTACTGTTTCAAGTCTCTTCTTCTGTGAGGAGATTGTCCAGTAGTCATTGTCATATAGGAGGACAGATATCCTGTAACAGTTCAGTAATCTTTTCTTTGTTTCTAACGAAATTTTTCTGTTATTTAATATTCGTCTTAGCTTTTGGCATGCAGTTGTGGCCATCCCAATGTGTTCTCGGATCTTAGTGTCGCACTTTCCGTCCCCTGTTAAAACACTTCCTAGATAATTAAATTGTACTTGTTGGATGTTGGTGCCTCTGATTTGTAATGTTCATGTCGTTGTTCCTTTTGCTAACAAACATGCATTTCGTCTTCTTGCAATTGATGTTTAGTCCTTTCTTTTCGCTTTCCTTCACTTACTTTTGTAGGAGTTTTTGTATTTTCCTTTTTGTACCTGCTATGTGAATTTGCATATTTTATGTTATTAAGATTACGGCCGCCAATAAGGAGGCCTTTTAGGAATTCTAATTATAGCCTCACTGTAAAGATTGAATAAGTCCGGCGAGAAGACACATCCTTGTCTTACACCCTTTTCTATTTTTGCATATCTATTGAACTCATTTTTTTCATTCCGTATGCAGGCGGTTTACTGCCAGTGTAGGTTATTCTAATATCTTTCTGAAATATGTCGATGTTACCAAACATTTCCAACTGATGTACTTTATCGAACACTTTTGCATCATCTACAAAACACAAGTACACGTCCTTCTTCATTTTTATTGCTCTTTTTCATATCATTCAGGGGCCTAAATAGCGCGTTCCTTGTTCCAGTGTCTTTAACGAACCCCTACTGTTTTTGTCCTATTCCCGGTCTGATTCTGCCGCGCGTTCTGTTCATCAGAATTCGGATGATAAGTTTTGTTATATGGCTCATTAAGCTGATTGCACGATGGAGGTCACCTTCGTATACACTTGGCTTTTTGATATGAAAATGGATCTAATCCCATCTTCCTTATCTCATATACCAGAGACTTTACCCCCTTTTATTATGTTTAGTGTGGTGTAATGGATTGTGCATTTTCCGCAATTCACCTCTTTTCACCATAAGTCAGAATGTCATTACTCTCCTTTCCAAGATTATCCGCATTGTAAATAATATTTATATATTATTGAAAAATCTTCATTCTTTTCCCATATTACTACATATACATTTACATGGATTATTTTTATAGGGGTTAGGGTTACAGATTTAATAGCAATAGAAAATGTTGATGGACTTTTTAAAACTTAAATTCATATTGTACAGTAATTTGTTTTAATTCGTAACTGATTATTAAATAATTAAACTGAAGCATACTTCAATAAATAAATGTTCAGTAGAATGCTTGGGTATTGTAATTCAATAAACAAAATTTTGTAAATAAAAACAAGAAAAAGTAAAATATTTTTGTTATATTCCGTGCTAATAGGAATATATACTTAAAAAACTAAGGTGGATAAATAAGTAAAGGTTTATTGTAAAAAAACAAACAAAAAAAGTACAATAAGAATAAAGTTAACAGTTATGCACAAGGTCGTCGCAAGTCAATTCCATAGTGAGTGCTACGATTGGAAGGTCGGTAGTTCTCGCGTAAGTCTGAGTCGTACTCAACAGATCCCAGTTAGTAATATTTATCAACCTTCCCACGGGGTAGGGTGTGGCACAAAGCCGAATTTAATGTGGGGCAGTCCGAGCCCGTAGGATCGGCCAAAAATTCCCCGTAAACCCCGCATAAACGGGTTTTGGGTCTGTCTACCTCCCCGGATGAAACTCTGCCCTTCGGCATAGCCTCGTTCGGGTTCCTCTCTGCACGAAGGCAGAGAGTTCGACAACAGCTAAGAGCTGAATAAAAGGTCTCAGCTAGAATATTTAGCTACCTCACCACGAGGGTTGCATGTGGCACAAGGCCGGATTAGCGTGGGTTTTCCGATCCCGTAGGCTCGGCCAAAAATATTCCCTTTTGAACCCACATAAACGGATTCAGAAGCAGTGTACCTCCCCGAACGAGACTCTGCCTTTCGGCGGAGCCTCGTCCTGGCAGATAGTGCGAATGTTTAGCTGGAACAGGTCGCAGCTAGCCTTTGTAGTCCGTTGACTTACAGATCCTTATACGTAGTTACTACCTATAGTGTAGTCACTCATGGGGGTGACAGGTTATTCTATTACATCATTTTTCTCTTGCACCACTGAAACACTGAAATGCCCCCAGCTGGGGATCCCTTGGACAACGTCTTGGAATGAGAATCCGGAGAACTCAGTCGCGTTCGCTACATTCGCTTATGCGCAAATACCCCTGGGAAAGCTAAGAATCCATATCTTTCTCCATTATCTATGGGTTAAATAGCAGGACAGACTAGGTATTGCTTTGTTTGGCAACCAGTATACCGCAGAAAGAAACGGTAGCCTCCCGCGGGAAATTTTCTGTCTAGTCAGTCATGAATCAAAGGAGACATTATCACTTAAGCATTTATCCCGTATATCTGACTGTTTCTTCACTTCCAGGGTGTGTAGGTAGCGTAGCATTTGGCGACACGGAAGGAGGTATAATCGAGTCGAGTTAAAACCCATGCGTATTCTCTCGCACAGACGCTCTTAGGAAACGGCCGAATCCATTTTTCCTTCATTCTGCTATGGATTAAATAGTAGGCCAGACTGGGATTTCTAGCCTTGGCTGTTAACCAGTCTAGGAGAATGGATCTTCTGAATTCAAGCCCGTAAAGAAGTCAGTGGGAAACCTCTCTACTTTTTCCCTAAGAAGACGTGGCAATTATGAGATATGAAACATCAACAACAACAACAAAACAAAACAACAAATAAAGAAACAAATAAAAATGTCGTATCTATCGAGAGCAATGACCGCTTACGCACTGAAAAAGAAATTCATCGCAGTATTTATTTATTTATTTATTTTTATAAATTAATGATTGCCGCAGTTTTTTTCCAAACCAGCTTTCGTATTTGCGATAATCGTAGAATTTTTCTTTTTCGCACAAATATCCTTGGGAAAGGTATGAATCGAATTCTTCCCTTAGTTATGTGTTAAATAACAGGGTAGACTGGGCTCTCTAGCCTCTGTTGGTAAACAGTATTGAAGAAGACACTTTTGCTTTTTTCTTTTTTTTACAATATAACACCAGATCGTCGAAGTGGGCCAGGTGAAAGGTTGGACTGAGATGTCTCCAGCCGGGCGTGGAGATTCATGAATCACTTGTTGTCATCAAGGGTGACCCTGGATATGAACATCTGTGGGCCAGATGGTGCCGGGTATGTATGTCCGAGAAAAAAAACTGTTCGACTAAGGGTTCATAAACTGTAAAACACAAATAAATGAGCCAGTCACTCAAAGAAATGCTTTTGGGAATGGTATCTCTTCTTCCCTCACCTATGGGTTAAATAGCAGATCAGACTAGGTTAGCAGTCAGTCTAGGAAAAAGACAACTCTGAATTCAAAATCGCGGAGAAGCTAATAGGAAACTATTCCATTATCTTGACGTCCTGGGTATGACGATAAACTACATCCAGCAGCACGGCCTCTGATGGGGAGCTTTTGAAGAGCGTGGAACCATCTCTTAATTGCAGTTGTTCCTAAGCCCACTCTGACCCGCAATGGTAGCAGCTGCTAGGTTCCCACCTATCGACAAATATAGTTACCCACTAACCCAAACAGTGTCAAAACACTACGTAAGTGTAAAAAATATATTTTTATTGTAAAAAAAAAGCAGCAATACATTTTTTAAAAAAAATACTAGAAATACATTTGACTCTCGACAAAAACCCTGTTTACAAAAAAAAAAAAAAATACTCCAATGAAAGATGAACTACAAACTGATTTCTTACAAAGAATACAATAAATTTTGTCGGTATTAAATAACCCATTGAGGTTAATATGACGTAAATCAAAATATAGCAAATCAATAAAATGAAACCTGATCTACTAACTGATTTCTTACAAAGAATACATATTCTATTCATATGAACCTATCCTAAAAATCTTGTCGGCATTAAATAACCCATTGAGGTTGATATGCCGTAAAACAAAATAAATCAAACTAAACCAAACCAAACCAAATCCACTATCTTGCCTTAGAAGTTCTAGCAATTCACACATATTACAGAAAAGGAAGCTGTGAAGAGCCGTGATCGCCTAGAAGAACGCATGGTAATTCGCAGATAATAACGAAAATGATCATCTACGTCGTAAAATGAAATGGCATTAAAAATTCTTCCCTTCATAGCAATATTTAAATACGCATATATATCACAATTTTTCAACAACAACATTTTTTATTACTTGTTTTATGATAATCGCAGAATTGTAATGAGATTGTTTTAAGTAAAGCACAGTAAAGTGCAATCATTCTTAGACATTTTCACACGTTATATAATTTTTCGATATTATCTTATCCAATTAATTCTGGCCGTAAATATAAACGGGGAAAACCGGTCCTGTTCTTTTGAAATAAAAAACTTTCATCAATTCTGTTATCACTTCGGACAGATAAAATGTCACTGGATGTTGGGGTCCTTTAATAACGATCTCCTAAAGACAAAATAATGCATGCGCAAGTTGCATAATAGTTATCGGCGCAAAAAATGAAATCGGCGGACCGAGTTCAAATTACAGCCTCGTCTGTTGCTTTAACTTTCTCATAAATAGCATTGAAAAGGCATTAATCCATGTATTATCATCTAGGGCACTTCGATGTAGTGTAATGGTTAGCTAGCTTGCCTCGCTAGATCAATTACAACTGAGTTGTATGTTCGATCCTCACTGCTTGCCCCATACTTCCGGCTTTATGCCACATCTAAGCTACGCTTAGAAAATAATTTGGGAACCTCGACGTGGTGTAATGTTTAGCAAGCTTGTCTCGTTAGATCAATTACAACTGCTCCCCATTGGCTCCGTGCCACATCTAAGCTACACTTAGAAAATTATTTGGGCACCTCGATGTGGTGCAATGGTTAGCAAGTTTGTCTTACTAGATCAATTACAGCTGAGTAGTAAGTTCGAACCTCACTTGGTGCCCCATACTTCCAGTTACATGTAAGGTACGCTTAGAAAATCACCGTATATTGTCATCTAGCTGTAGCTTAAATATCAGGATAGGTTCTCTTGAATGGTAGCCTGTTTTGGAGAACGACTAATTTGAATTCAAAGGCGTAGAGAAAGTAACGAGAAACCACTATCTTTGCCCAAAGATCATGGTTATTCACACATATTACAAACAGGAAGCTGTGGAGAGTCATGATCACCTAGAAGAATGCATCTTAATGTGGAGAGTCATAGCACTGAAGAAAAGCAGTTGGAAATCTGTAAAATGGCTAATATCTTTAACTTGTTTTGCGGTTCGCTTTGGATGATGAACCGCCTCGGCCATCGTAATGCTTGTTGTCAATCTAAAAGACATTTACTGCTAAATCGGTCAACGATCTTCTTTGAGTCTTAATCAATGTTTCAACAAGTGACGCATCGCCACCAAAAAGAGAAGGAAGCGAATCACATTTCCTCTTGTAGGCGTTTTGGATCTAAAACGTTTGATGGTTTAAGAACCCCGCCCACATCTTAAAACCAACGTCAGCAAACTCATATGCACCCTGAAGCAAAACCAAAAAGTACAGAGTCATTAACATAAACCTGTTTTACAGAATCTTTGACGGCAAATAAATCAGGGCTTTTATCATCCGTCAAAGCAGATGTTATCATATTTCTTGTGAAGCGAGATGATGATGTCTAGCCATTTTTTTTCAGCTATATCAAGCTTCTTGAGAACTTTCCACGTACCATTGCATGTGACATACCATGTTTTTTTACCATTCGTTCAGTACCACCTCAATTAGTTCTTCGGTAATAGTTAAAGGAATCTAAGCATTTCAAGAGTCCTGAGTATGACGATAAACTACATCCAGCAGCAAAGTCTCTGATCGGGAGGTTTTGAGGAGTGTGGAACAATCTCTTAATTGTTGTTGTTCCCTGGTCTACCCTGCCCCGGGGGTGGTAGCATCCATTAGGGTCAAAGCTATGGTTAAATAGTTAACCCCTAAAGAAAATACTATGTAAAAATAGTTTTTTTTTATAGTAAAAATACATGTAAAAAAAATATCAGCAATATATTTGACTCTAGACAAAAAGCCTCTTTACAAAAATACGTCAATGGAACCTGATCTACAAACTGATTCCTTACAAAAACTTATTCTATTCATATGAACCTATCCTAAAAAATCTGTCATTCCTGTCTATAACCTTTGGAATATATATAATGCACGTATATAAGCAGCTATACCTTTGAAATAAAATGTCTTTGGTAAAAGTGGCTGAAGCTTAAGTAATCTTCAGTGAGATTTGGGTTTTATCCAAATTAAAGTCCTTTTTATGACTAGAGCTTTCACTGAAAAAGCGGTTGTGTACACACTTATCGCACACTTTATTAGATATACAATTTTTATATTGGGTTTGACATCCATTTTGTCTTTAGAACTACTGTCTTAGTCTTTCTTGGCATGGATTCAACGTTGTTCTGAATGCGCTCTATACATTAAAAGCCAATATTATTAATATAGAATCCATCAATATTTCTAGATTGGTTGGCTGTACACCGCGGATTCAAATCTAACTTTTCAGCACATGCCAAAGGTGCTCAATGGAATTGAAATCCGGCGACTGTGGAGGCCACATTTTTGTGATGTCAACGAACACTCGTTGTCACTTTGGAAATGCTCGTTTTAGTAGAGATTTTGTAATGGCAGATACAACTATAGTAATGCCGTTGAACAATACTGGTGTCAGACGCCTTCGAATATTACTCACACTAATAGTACTTGCTCGATAATACGCACTCGAATAAGTAACCACCGAATAGTGATCCGAATAGTAATTCGTATAGTGATCAGTATTGAGAAATATCATAGTGAAGAGAATAGCGATCCGTATAGTGATAGAGGATAGAGTAGAAAGAGTGATCCGTATAGTAATAGAAGATAGAATAGAAATGGTGATCAATTAGACGTTACGCTTATTCCTATATATACACATTTCTCTATGGTTATGTGATCTACTTAATTCAATAATGGAATCGTCTGTGTTTGCTCTCTGGCGATCTATGTTCAAACTACAGTGTCGGCAGCGACTCTTTACTCCTATCCAATAGACTTTAACATAGGAAACTCTTTGTTGGGTTCTGTGAACCAATCTGCCACTGTTTTTGATTTGTTACATGGTGCGTTGTCCCGCTGAAAATGGCCATGAGAGAATGAGTGCACTGTAGTGATTAATGGAAGCCCATGGTCAAACACAATATATAGGTAGGCTGTGACATTTAAACAATCTTTTCTTGGTATCAAAGAAACGAATTTTCTAGGCATACATTGGGATTAATGTATCCTTAGAAAATTTAACCATAAACAACCAGCAGCAACTGAAACCGTTGAAACAAGGAAAGATGGACGCATATTTTCATGTTGTTTACGTCAAATTATGTCCTTACCCTCCGAATGTTGCAGCTTAAATCGAGAATCATCAGACCGGGCAACGTTTTTCTAATTTTCTATTGTGCATTTTTGTGATCCTTAGCGAATTGTAGCATTAGGTCCGTTTTGTAGCACATCATTTTATTTTTATTATTGTTTTAAAATCATTTCACCCCATGGAAAGCAGTAAAGTCACTAAGATACAAGGAATTACTGAGTGTGAAAGAATAAAAGAAAGAGAAGAGTAATACAATAAATAACGATTAACTTTGCATTTCAATTTTGAAGATCAAAGTTGGCTGGAAAGCTGTTTACATCTAGCCAATTCAACTGTAAATGGATGAGACCTCCATAAAGTCTAGGTATCATAGCGAAGAATTCATCCGAACAATTACCATGAAGTATTTATAGAAAAGCCATCTGGAAGCTACATTACGGCAGTTGGAAAGTGACTGAAGCCAAGATCACTACCAATAATATTCTTTGGATTTTAATCAAAGTAAAATTGTCTAGCATGACACAGTGAACCAACTTTCCTAGCAGCTGACCTAGCAATGGATTCAATATCTTTCCACTTTATATCAGTGTAACGAGTTACTCTCAGTGAGTTTAGTATCAGCTATGTTGATTGGAGGCAGGGAAGGGTCTTTCAGGTGATAGATAGAGATTTTTCATGAGTCGACTGTGTACATTCGTTACAACAGAGTTTGTTATTTAAGCGACTCTCGCCTTTTTACCAGCTTGAACCAGTCTATCCGTTCTTCTATGACCTCTTTCACATTTCCTCCAACAGAATTATCGTTCCCTTGATTTTTTCCTGACCATTCTCTGTAAACACGTGACATGGTGGTGCGTGAATATTCCATTACACCAGCAGTTCTTTTAAATACTCAGATCCACTCGTCTGTCACCAACGAACATGCCGTATACAAAGTCACTTAAAGTCTCCTCTAATGTATGAAACTAAATTCATCAGGACACCTGCACTGTGTTTAAATGCCTATATCTATTAAATTGATGCGACGCCATTGATTGATTAGATATTTGCCTAAAATAACATTTGTTTACGTATAATTAATCAAATTGCCAGTAGGTGTATATATCTGTAGGTGAAAGTTTTCATAGAAGCAAAGGAGTGAAAAAGAAGTGGAGAAGAGAGTGTGAACTTGACCTTCCTGTAAACTAAGGCGTTGGATATATGCGTTGTCATTAGTCAAAAAAAATGTATTTTTATCACGTGGTATGTTTACGTCTACACCCGTGCGACTTGAATTCATGTAACCCTTTCCTCGGCGTAGACGTGTATATACGTTTTAACCGAAGATATGTTTTTCAGATACGAACGAATAAACACGTCCAAAGCATAAAGCCATCTACAGGAATGTTTATATGTAGATCTTGATTCTTTTTATACCCTTCTGAGCTTGAAACGAGTGCAATTGTTAACTCATATGTCTGGTAGAATTGTTAGCCATCGCTCGGGTACTTCAAAGTGCCTCGGTTTCTTAGTTACTATATGAAAAACAAATAAAATGTCGTCTGAAAATGAAACGTTTTTCCCAAAATAATCGGTGGGGAAGGGGTTTAGTGTTGTTTAGTGAAGGTTAAAAAAGTTAGGAGAATAGGGGATGAATTTGAAATTATTAGAAGGATTGTGATTCGGTGATAAATAGGATTGTTTAGATGCTTTTTTTCACTCTATTTTTAAGAAGTGTTGAAGCTGAAACACTGATATATGTCTGTTTTTTTTTTTACATTCATTGTATTTATACGACAAGTTTCTTTATTTCGGCAAGACTCCTGTTTTGAACTTTCTTTGTAAGAGCAGCTGAAGCAACAATAGTGTTTTCATCACAGACGAAAATAAACATTCGTTTCCAAATCAATATCCGAGCAAAAGTAAACTACTTTAGCAAACACTTTTCGTTTTATTTTATCTTACCATTAAAAAATACCTCAAGTAAACAACTCGTTAAAAAAAAAAAAATCTAACACATTAAATGTCCATCATCCATTGAGTCTGGCCAAAATGGTTGATCATCAACACATCAAATGCGGTTGAAGAAAATTTACAGATTTCATAAAATTGGAATATAATGCAGTGGCTGTTCATATTTCGAATTTAACTTTATATTTTATTAAACTCTCCACGACGCCAGTTCCCATCAACCAGTGTGTTTATGCCCAGACAACGCCCCCCACTCAGTCCGATATGGGGTCCTTACATTCTCAAATTGTGGTATGTGTGAGACTGCCACCTCTACCCTAGAGTAGTTGTTTATATATCAATCTGTCGAACGGTTTTTGCTACGGGCCTACGTCAGGCCCAAACATCTTCATCATAGGGGGTCACCATTGACAAAGACTGAACCACGGATCTTGACCCCGGCTGGGATTAACTCAGTTCAACCTAGCTTCCTTTGATGGTCTAGTGTGAATATCCTGTGAGTGTCAAATTCTCCAAGCTCTCTTTCCTCATTATGTGGCCGAGAAATTTTAATTGTCTATTTCTGATTTTAAGTAGAAGTGTTATTTCTGTTTCCATACTTCCTCGTTACGATGGCGGGAAAAGTGAGTGGTGCTGAAATGCCAGCCCAGCATCAATAACATTGCAGATTCTTCTTTGTATTCTATCAAGAATCTCTAAATACATAGGAAAAACACTAGACCAGAGGAAACAGTAATATTCAATGTTGCCTTAACGCATTCGTCTATAGAACCACATCACTATCTGCAAGTTTGTTGTTTATCTGTGAAGAAACTGTCCAGAATTCACTGCCATACAGGAGATTAGATATTACATAGCTGTCCAGCACTCTTTTCTTTGTTTCTATTGACATTTTCCTATCTTTTAATACTTTGCTTACATTCTGAAAGGCATGATTAGAGTGTTTAGCATTCACTGCCATGTCGGAGATTAGATATTACGTAGCAGTTCAACACTGTTCGTTGTTTCTAATGACATTTTCCTGTCTTTTATTACTTTGTTTAGTTTTTGAAAGGCATGTGCATTGGTCTGCATTCTCTGCCATATAGGAGATTAGAGGGCACCTCGACGTGGTGTAATGGTTAGGAAGCTTGTCTTACTAGATCAATTACGACTGAGTAGTGAGTTCGATCCTCACTGGGTACCCCATACTTTCGGCCTTGTGCCACATCTAAGCCGGGCTTAGAAAATCGCTATAGGAGATTAGATATTACAGAGCAGTTTTGCACCCTTTTCTTTGATTCTGACGATATTTTTCTATCTCTTAATACTTTGCTTAATTTCTGAAGGGCATGTTCAGATTGTCATTCACTGCCATATAGATTAGATATTACATAGCAGTTTAGCACTTCTTTCTTTGTTTCTAACAATATTTTACTTTCTGAAAGGCTTGAGTGGATTTGATCCTATAAGTATTTAATTGTTAAATGTTGGTCGTTTATATATAAACAATTTGCTTGGTTTTGGAGATAAGTAAATCTTGATCGCTTATATTTAAGTTTATAAGCATTTACCTGGTTTGAGGAGAAATATTGGCCATTTATAAGCATTCTTATCGCTTGTGGATAGGTATTCTTGAAATGGTCTCACGTGTTTCGGCTAAAGACGATTCGATTGCATTATTTGATTGTTCAGTGTTTAGGAACATCACTTTGAACTCGAGTTTATCAAAAACCCTTTCCTTGCACTTACCTTTTTAACGGTATAGATGTTACATCTTGTTCACTATTGTAATTTATGTTAGCGAAATAGACTATTTTGTTGGCTGGTGTTGTCAGATTCATTTTGTCAGTATTTGGTGGCCGTTTATAATGGCGTCTGTAAGCATTTACTTGGGTTGTGGATAGATAAATATCAATCGTTTATATTTGAGGTTGAATCATTTACTTGGTTCGGAAATAGGTAAATATTGATCGTTTATATTTGAGTCTACAAGCATTTATTCCGTTTGGAGATAGATAAATATTGGTCATTTATATGCGAGTTTGTAAGCATTTACATGGTTGGTATATAGGTAAATATTGATCGTTTATATTTGAGTCTGTAAGCATTTACTTGCTTCGGGGATAGGTAAATATTGGTTATTTATATTTAAGTCATAAAAATTTACTTGATACAGGTATAAGTAAATATTCACCGTTTATATTTGAAATTATAAGTATTTGCCTGCTTCGTCGCTTGTGAATAAGTAAATATCTGTCTTTTGTCGCTTGTGGATAAGTAAATATCGGTTGTGTATAATTATTTACTTTGTTCGTGAACAGGTCAAAGTTGGTCGTTTATATCTGAGTTTAAAATTATTTACTTTATTCGGGAATAGCTATAACAGATGACAGAAAACGTGGCACCGAAATCCGTCTTTTCTCTGTTTTACGTAATCTCCATTCTGCTAACCATATACACAATTTCGTTACATAAGTTATTCCTTGCTTTCCTTAGTCTCACTTACCTTCAATATGTCCTGGGAGTGTCAAATTCTCCAAGCACTCTTACCTCGTTATCTGCCCTAGAATTTTCAACTGTCTCTTTCTAATTCGAATTAAAAGTGTCATTTTCTTTCCATTTTCCTTAAAATTTAATCATTACACACGTGTTCAGTCCATGGTATTCTCAGAATCCTTTAATAGAACCATATTTATGTTGCCTTAAGTCTCCTCTTCATCTGTGAAGAGATTATCCAACATTCACAGTCATATATTGAGAATTGATATTACATATCAGTTTCTGCGCGTTTTTTTTCTAAGGACATTTTCTTGTTTCTTAATAGTTTGCTTATCTTTTCGAAGACCTCTTTCGTTATTTCAATGCGTCTTCGGATTTCTGAGCCACATTTTCCGTCATTTGTTGTAACATTTTTCAGATAACTAAATTTCTGTCCTTGCTTCTTTTTAGCATCTCCAATTTTTTATCTTCTTCTTCTTCTTCTTCTTCTTCTTCTTCTTCTTCTTCTTCTTCTTCTTCTTCTGTGTATATTGTCAATTCAGTTCAGTAATCTCTTCTTTGTTTCTAAAGAAATATTCCTGTTTCTTAATACTTTAGTTAGGCTTTTGAAATGCATCTTTCTCTATTCCATTTTGGTGTTACATGTTCCGTCCTCTGCTAAAATACTTCCTAGATATTCGTACTTGTTTGATTTAAGTGTATTTGTAGCGATATCAGTCAGCTGATATCTTATTAAATGGAAAAGAGCTGACCTGTCACAAAAACGGATTTGAATTTTTATTTTCCCCTATGGCTATCAGTAGGCATCACAAGTAGGGATCAAGCTGCAGGGACAAAGTGAGTCACTGAATTAAAATAAATTACTTTTTTTAGACAATGATGACAAGACAAAGAAGCATGTTCTTTATAAGACGGTGATCACTGCCTGCTAAAATCAGAGAGATTGAGGGTAAGGAAAGAGGTCTGTTAGACTGCTCACCTAGGTCTCATCTCGGCTTTGCTTGACAATAACAGTAGGTTACTACCCGATAATAAAATCTAGAAATTGTCATGGTTTTCATTCGTGGATAACAATCTGGCTGAAAGCTATTTTTAAGCCACAAGCGTTTAGCTTGGAGAAGCTGCAACCTGTCAACGAACCTGGTCTCTAGTCTGAGCTGCAACGCTACATTTTCAATTCGTTGTTCGCATCTTGGGCTGTTCCTTTGGCTGACAACTCACACATTCTGTCTTCTTACAATTGATGCTTAGTCCTCTCTTCTCTCTTTTAATGAGTCTCAGTCAGTTTGACCTTATCTTCATTCGCAGTTGACCTGGCTTGTCACAAAGGTTAGTTTCTCCATTTTCGCTAAAATTGTCATTAACAATCCCGGTCCGTCTCCTTGCTGGGTTTACATCAAGCGCAGCCGTTTTCTAAAAAAAAAAAAAAAAATCACTTTCTTTGAATGCCTAAGCATTTTCGAAAAAAAAAATCTATGACAGCTCATTGCTTCCGATGAGTGTCTAGATGCGTAACTATTTTGAAAGAGGATTATGGATAAGAAAATAGAAAGTAACTTTTTTTTTTTACTGGCTTGTAGACACTTCTGGATTAAATAAAAAATTTTAAAAACTAGGAGCTGTGGCTAATATTTTAAGAATTAAATGGAAACAGGTTTTGACCGACTATCATTTTGTCATCTTATTGTAATCCTTTTTTCTTTTTAATATAGCTCACTGAAACTTAACATGTTCGATTATAAAAAACGTCCTCCCGCAGACGTGAATGCGCACACACATTCACAAAATTCGAAATAGTTACATATATATATATATATATATATATATATATATATAAGATTGTAGAATTAATAATATTTACCGAAAATAATATGGAATAATATAGTTTTGAAAGCAACCGAATAAATACAGGAATATAACTGACCAAAATTTCCAATAAATCGACTCCGATATTCGATAGAATCTGCATTAATGACCGAAATAATATGCTGGCAAGAGGGATAATGTATGCTTAAGTTTTTACTTTTTATTGAACTATTTCCTGGATACAATATTGTCATTTTGTGTTGTGCATTGACAATCCAAAGTAAAGGGAACGATTATAGTTGAAATGTGTTGCAATGTTGTTTTTTTTAAAAATGCATTGTAAATAATTTTGCTACAGAAATGTGTTACAGTGTTTTAAAGATTCATTATAAATAATTTTGCAATAGAAATACGCTGCAGACTTTTTAAGATCCATTGTAAATAATTTTGCTACAGAAATGCGCTGTAATGTTTTTAAAATACATTGACTAATATTTCTACAAAAATGCGTTACAAAGATTTTAAAATGCATTATAAATAATTGAGCTATAATTGCGTTGCGTTGCAATGTTTTTAAAATGCATTGTAAATTATTTTACTACAGAAATGTGTTGCAATGTATTTTTAATAATTTTACTATAGAAATACATAAAAAGTACTTTGTCAGGGGTCAGAAATTACTGACTAAACCTTTTTGTTTAGCGGCATATCAGCCTCTAAGAATTATTTAATGCCGAATTTAAATTCTTTTGAGATAATAATGGTCTTAGTAATACAAGTTTTAAAACAAGGGTATTTGCGTGTAAAACGAATTCAACTGGAATTCGGTTCTCCGATTAACAATTCCGAGCCATTATCCATGACAACATCGAAACTTACAGCCCTTGATATTCCCAAGTGGTCATCCGTCTTCGTACTGACCAGGCTCGACGTTGTTTAACTTCGTGTTTCAACGTGATGTGGCCGTAAGTCAGTTCTGATAGTTAAAGTCTGAAGCACATGCAAGGACAATCTGAAGTCTCGAGAGACAGTTCCTTTGATAGTGGGAGACTTTCACGAACATAGACATCAAGGAAATGTAGTGGACACTAGAGTCCTTTAGAAGGAACAGAGAATTCAGAGGAAGAGATTATAGAATACAGATTATTTTTACAGAGAGTTGGGATGTCTGGAGTAAGACCCAAAAGAAATAATTACTACCTTCTCCCTGAAGAGGAGCGAATATCACGAATGTTAGAGAAAGAAAGGTTTAGAGATTTAGGAGTTTGATATATATCAAATATAAAAGGCCAACTCAGACCTATTCCCGAAGAAAATAAATAGTTTTAGGCTCAAATATAAACGACCAAATTTGACCTATTTCTGTACTTGCTTCATTTTGGCATCTCCAATTTGTAGCCATTTCTTCTATGCGCCTTGTCCCTTCAAGAAACAGGCGGCCACAACTCCCTATTCTTCGTGATCTTTAGCAGCGTCTCCCCCTTTGCCAAGCCTTCCAGATAATTCACAAAAGCCCTTCAGGTAGATGGCTCTATGCCTTCCCTTACCTCTCTTGTCTTTGATACGCATTGTAAGAGTTAAATTTTCCAAGCCCTCCTTCCTCGTTATATTTTCAGGGAATTTTGGATGCCTCCTTCTGATTCTGAGTATGAGAATTTTCTTTAATACTTTCTTATTCGATACGTCCGTGCAATTCTCTGTATCCTTCTGTAGAACCACATTTCTCTGGTCTCGAATCTCTTCATCTGTAAGAAGATTGTTTAACATTCACTGCCATCTAAGAGGATTTATATTAAATAGCAGTTCAGCATGAAATTTTCCTTTTTCTTAATACTTTGTTTAGCTTTTGAAAAGCATCTTTCGCTATTATTATGTGACTTTGGTTTTCGGTGTCATATTTTCCGTCGTTTCTTACTACATTTCCCAGTTGTTTAAATTTCTGTACTTGGTTGATTTTGACGTTTTCAATTTGTAGCTTAGTCGGCATTTGGTTTGACTTTAATGGGGTCAGCAGCGAATTAAAAGAATTCCTGTCTATATCTTTCGTTGATCGAGAGCAAATTTACATTGTCCTTGGATGTATTTCCCCATTCCAGAAGAATACGTATCATTTGCGATATTTGATGGTTTTGCTTTTTTAATATGAACATTTACTAAATGAGTTTATATTGTAAATATCTGATTCATTTGAGATAAATGCAATTGATCGGCGCCCCAGATGTTACAAAACGAAATGATTAAAACATCATTATAATTCGTTTAATGAGTTTTTATTAGCATCCTTTGTCTTTTTAGTCAGAAAACGCGGCGTGTGCTATATATCTGAATTACGTCTATTTACAGAAGATGAGTTTTTTAATTTCTTTTTTGGTTGCTTTTTTATTTATTTATTTTTTTCTGATTGCTTATTGTCTGGCTACACCCTTTCTTTCTTTCTTTCTTTATTTATTTATTTTTGATTTCTTTCTTTCTTTTTTGATTTCTTTTTGTCTGGCTGCATTCTTTCTTTCTTTCTTTTTTGATTTCTTTTTGTCTGGCTGCATTCTTTCTTTCTTTCTTTATTTTTATTTGATTTCTTTCTTTTTTGATTTCTTTTTGTCTGGCTGCATTCTTTCTTTCTTTCTTTTTTGATTTCTTTCTTTCTTTCCTTTTTGATTTCTTTTTGTCTGGCTGCATTCTTTCTTTCTTTCTTTATTTTTATTTGATTTCTTTCTTTTTTGATTTCTTTTTGTCTGGCTGCATTCTTTCTTTCTTTCTTTTTTGATTTCTTTCTTTCTTTCTTTTTTGATTTCTTTTTGTCTGGCTGCATTCTTTCTTTCTTTCTTTATTTTTATTTGATTTCTTTCTTTTTTTGATTTCTTTTTTGTCTGGCTGCATTCTTTCTTTCTTTCTTTTTTGATTTCTTTCTTTCTTTCTTTTTTGATTTCTTTTTGTCTGGCTGCATTCTTTCTTTCTTTCTTTTTTGATTTCTTTCTTTCTTTCTTTTTTGATTTCTTTTTGTCTGGCTGCATTCTTTCTTTCTTTCTTTTTTGATTTCTTTCTTTCTTTCTTTTTTGATTTCTTTTTGTCTGGCTGCATTCTTTCTTTCTTTCTTTTTTGATTTCTTTCTTTCTTTCTTTTTTGATTTCTTTTTGTCTGGCTGCATTCTTTCTTTCTTTCTTTTTTGATTTCTTTCTTTCTTTTTTGATTTCTTTCTTTCTTTCTTTTTTGATTTCTTTTTGTCTGGCTGCATTCTTTCTTTCTTTCTTTTTTGATTTCTTTCTTTCTTTCTTTTTTGATTTCTTTTTGTCTGGCTGCATTCTTTCTTTCTTTCTTTATTTTTATTTGATTTCTTTCTTTTTTGATTTCTTTTTGTCTGGCTGTATTCTTTCTTTCTTTCTTTTTTGATTTCTTTCTTTCTTTCCTTTTTGATTTCTTTTTGTCTGGCTGCATTCTTTCTTTCTTTCTTTTTTGATTTCTTTTTGTCTGGCTGCATTCTTTCTTTCTTTCTTTATTTTTATTTGATTTCTTTCTTTTTTGATTTCTTTTTGTCTGGCTGCATTCTTTCTTTCTTTTTTTTTTGATTTCTTTTTGTCTGGCTGCATTCTTTTCTTTCTTTTTTTTTTTTTTTCTTTCTTTTTTTTTTTTTGATTTCTTTTTGTCTGGCTGCATTCTTTCTTTCTTTCTTTTTTTTTTGATTTCTTTCTTTCTTTCTTTTTTTTTTGATTTCTTTTTGTCTGGCTGCATTCTTTTCTTTCTTTTCTTTTTGATTTCTTTTTCTTTCTTTTCTTTTTTTTTTTTCTTTTTGTCTGGCTGCATTCTTTCTTTCTTTCTTTTTTTGATTTCTTTTTGTCTGGCTGCATTCTTTCTTTCTTTCTTTATTTTAATTTGATTTCTTTTTCTTTTTGATTTCTTTTTGTCTGGCTGCATTCTTTTTCTTTCTTTCTTTTTTTTTTTTTGATTTCTTTTTGTCTGGCTGCATTCTTTCTTTCTTTCTTTTTTTTTTTGATTTCTTTTTTTCTGGCTGCATTCTTTCTTTTTTTTCTTTTTTTTTTTGATTTCTTTCTTTTTTTTTTTTTTTTTTCTGGCTGCATTCTTTCTTTCTTACTTTTTTTGATTTCTTTTTGTCTGGCTGCATTCTTTCTTTCTTTCTTTTTTTTCTTTTTTTCTGGCTGCATTCTTTCTTTCTTTTTTTTTTTTTTTTTTTTTTTGGCTGCATTCTTTCTTTCTTTCTTTATTTTTATTTGATTTCTTTTTTTTTTTGATTTCTTTTTGTCTGGCTGCATTCTTTCTTTCTTTCTTTATTTTTTGATTTTTTTTTCTTTCTTTTTTGATTTCTTTTTGTCTGGCTGCATTCTTTCTTTCTTTCTTTTTTGATTTCTTTTTGTCTGGCTGCATTCTTTCTTTCTTTCTTTTTTGATTTCTTTTTGTCTGGCTGCATTCTTTCTTTCTTTCTTTATTTTTATTTGATTTCTTTCTTTTTTGATTTCTTTTTGTCTGGCTGCATTCTTTCTTTCTTACTTTTTTGATTTCTTTTTGTCTGGCTGCATTCTTTCTTTCTTTCTTTTTTGATTTCTTTTTGTCTGGCTGCATTCTTTCTTTCTTTCTTTTTTGATTTCTTTTTGTCTGGCTGCATTCTTTTTTTTTCTTTATTTTTTTTTTTTCTTTCTTTTTTTTTCTTTTTTTTTGATTTCTTTTTTTTTTTTTGATTTCTTTTGTCTGGCTTTCTTTCTTTTCTTTTTTTTTTCTTTTTTTCTGGCTTTGATTTCTTTTTTCTTTTCTTTTTTTTTTTTTGATTTCTTTCTTTCTTTCTTTTTTGATTTCTTTTTTGTCTGGCTGCATTCTTTCTTTCTTTCTTTTTTTTTTTCTTTCTTTCTTTCTTTTTTTTTTGATTTCTTTTTGTCTGGCTGCATTC
>CAHIKZ030000779.1:4500000-4527500 GCA_903632075.3 Acanthosepion pharaonis | reverse complement strand
AAGAAATGTTGATTACAGTCTGGTTTCACTCTTTCTTTCTTTCTTTCTTTCTTTCTTTCTTTCTTTCTTTCCGACAGATTATTATAGTATAGCTTTCCTTTCTCTTTCTCATCGTCGGTGATATCCACATTTTCTGCCTATTTTTCTGCTGTCTAATTATTTTACCATTGGTGGGGAAAGATCAGGCAAAATAGATCCAAATATGGCCACTCATTGAAAATGTATCAGAGGAGGTTTTCGAGAATACAGCAGTTGTTACATGAAAAACACATTGCCCTGCTTTGGAACCGAAGACACTTTCGGTAGAAATTAATATTAATCAGTTTTTAGGCAATTCTCAATACTCTTTGCTCTACAACATTCCCACAATCTCATGGGCGATCAGCGTGGAAGTATTCCCTTGCTATAATAATACCTCTTCTACCTTCGCATGAAAAAAATCAGTAGAAATTAACTTGCTGCATAAATTGATTTCATTGGCCAGGATTCTGAAAAAACTCGACCGGCTATGCAAAGGATGAATAAGTTTCATTCCCTGTGCACAAGAAAGAGAAGAATTGGCCATTCAAATTTATTATAAGACAACCGGTATCAAAGGGCTGAATCAGAGGTAGCAGTGAAGCTGTCGTCGGCATTCCGTGAATACGGACCTCTAATATTAACGAAATCTGCAAAGGCTTTAGCGAGAGAAAATGAGTTTGTTCCTTTGAAGATCACTCTTTAAGATCATAGTCAGCTCTTTAGGTAGGTTCGAATAATCGACGGGGAGGTAATTTAATATCCCACTCTTTTCAGAACCATCGTGCTTAAACATTTCATTCATACACTCGACATCCGTCTAATCGGAGTCACTGCCAAATACGTTAAGAGAAGGACTCATTAGAAACGTTAGAGAAAAAAAAAATTCTAAGGCCACAATCAAAGAAACGTTGATTTTGGCGGAAAATAAAAGGTCTGAATTTTAGTTCCAGAAATTTACAGATGTTATTAATTGTATAAGATATCAGAATAGTCTAATAATGAAGCAAACATGTTTCAAAGAACGACTCACGACACAACGACAATAGGGATTAAAATTCTCATTAAAGGCAGACATAGTAAGTTACATGAATTCACCTCATTCTCCCCCTTCCCCTCTTCCGTATCATCATCATCATTATTGTTAAGGGATCCACCCTTTTTTCATACAAGTGGACTCGCCCAGTGTGTACTTGTACTGCTGCCAGTGAATACCCAGAGAGTCAGACAGTTAGAGTGACAGTGATACAGTGAGAGAGTGAGAATGAGAGTGAGAGTGTGAGGTAACCGCTTTGTAGGAGTCACAGTAGCGAGCACGTAGACTCAGAAGGAAGTCCTACTTCGATACTGAATTTCCCAGACTGTGTATATATATTATTATTGCTACTAACCGCATTTCTGGATCTACTAACCGTATTACCAATTGTATTATTACGTCAATACATTTATTTGCTATATTTCATTCCTGCGTTTGTCATTCATTTCAGACCGGATTTCATCCCGGAATCAACAACAATTATCATCAATGTTCCCTGTCTATTAAGGATTTAGTTAATCACGGCTTTCCACAACTTTCCGTTCCTTATAGCTCTAAGCAGCTTTTTACTCTTTTTCATCCCTCTTTGTTCCTGTTCTGCTATCCATTCACAAAATCTTATGGGCGATCATGGCTCTCCACCTCTTCTTATCTCCTATAGTTCTAAGCAACATTAAGCTCTTGATCGTCCCTCAGAGGCGTTAATGGCTCTCCACACCGTCCTGTTCTCAGTCGTTGTAAGCAACATTAAGCTCTTTACCAACATCCTTGTCCCTACTCTGCTATCCATTCACAAAAAAAATCATTACGTAAGATGCTCACCGTCCCATTTTTGCTAGACACGTTTCGGGTTTTGTGACCTTCATCAGACGAAGTGTGGTTATTTCCACATATTTAAATGAATTAATTTTTCCTTATGTTTTCCGATGTTTAATCCAAATTTTCCTGGAATTGTGGAGAAATACACTTTTCTCTCGTTGGAACAACTAACATCTCCCTAATATATATATATATATATATATATATATATATATATATATATATATATATATATATATAGGTGTATCTGAAAATTAACGGGATTGAATTCCAAAAAGCTATATAGTTTCCCAATAAAGTAATCCTCTCGAGTCTATTGCACGTTTCTATCCTTCTCTGCCATACTTCTATGGACTGGTTAAAGTTCTTCATTGATACCCTTCAGATCCATCGTTACAGGCCCTTGATCGCCTCCATGCCTTCAAAACGGGTCCCCTTAATGACATCCTTGAGCTTGGGGAAAGAAGAAAGTCAAACGGAGCATGATCAGGTGAAAAGGGAGGTTGTTCCAGTAGTGTGATGTTCTTCTCGCCCAGGAACTGCCGGATGTTCAGGCTGTTGTGAGCAGTTTTCATTGTGGCGGTGAAGCAGCCATGATCTGTCCTGCCACAATCTTGGGCCGTGAAAAAATGGAATAGTTGCAGAAAGCTAAGATTACAGTTATATACTCCCAAGATATAATGTTACATGATAACTGTTATATACCATACCGATCAACACTAATGGGTATGTCCCAATCCTCATAAATACGTTGGACACTATTGTAAAGGAGGTAATATACTGTCTAAGTAGTCCACCATTAGCAGTGGTTTACCTACTTCACGCCGCTGGCGTGTATTTTATTTTGTTGATGTCATAAAGATTATCATTTCATTTTCAACCTCCGTTTTGGTTATACCTCATTAAGTAACCCTTTCTAGGTTACAACAATAATACAATCCGCTTATCCCTCTTACACCCATAATTTAAGCATGCTACTAGATTCGCATCTAGGTCCCACCTTTTACTGTTGAAATAGTTAAATGTAACCGCCACTTCTACTCCAACAGTTTCTTTTCACGCACTTCCCGACAGTGAAACTCCTTTCCGCTTACTTGCTTTCCTGCTAACTACAATCTTCAAAAATTTAAATGCAACGTCAACCGCCTGTTGACGTGAACCCGGTTCGTATTTTATCCTTTCCTCCGTCTCCCCTGTACCCAGTATTTTCACTCACTTCCACTCCCTGTACCTCCCCCCCCGCGTACTAGTGGCACTTCCGCCTTGCTTGAGATGAAATGATTAAAAAAATCACACAATACCGTTCCGTTACTTTTTAGACAGACCCCATATATATATATATATATATATATATATGCATGTGTGTGTGTGTATGTTATAGGTACATACATAGGCGCATAGCATAAGTATATGTCTGGTTTTATATATATTAGTTGTTAGATTTTGTTAGATTAGCCTCTAACAACTTTGGCTTACGTGATTAGTGGCGGCTCTTTAATAGGACATTAAATAAGTGTAAGGCTTCTATTCCTCCCCTCTTCAATCAATATGAGGTGTTATCATCATGTGCTGATAAATCTGAATGATTTGTCTGTAAATTCTCCTTAAACTCTACTCTTGACTCATCCGGAATATCCCTGCGTAACTTCCCACTTAGAACTGAGTCTCTGTTGAGTGATATGCATATAACCCCATCCATGGTCTCTGTTATCATCTCTAAACTTGCTCTCCACAAAGCATGTGGATCCGATAGTATCCTTGTAATAGTCATTAAGAACTGTGCTTCCGAACTGGCTCCTCTTTTCTGTAAACTGTATAATAAATACCTCGCTGTCTCGTGCTTTCCGGCCTGTTCCAGTTTTTTTAAGAACTCTGTTGAGCTGTCCGACCCTTCCAACAATCGGCCTATTAGACTTCTAACTCTTTTTGAGAATCTACTAGAGGCCCTAAACAATACTGTATTGGTTCATCATCTCTCATCGCAGGGCCTTTTCTCAGACAAGTAATATGGCATTCGTTTCTCCAGGTTAACAGCTGATGGACTGACGATATTTGCGGAAAGAGTTTATCATGTTCTAGATAAAGACATTGGATCCCTGGCTGTTGTAATAGACATCTCGAAACCTTTGACGGGGTCTGGCATTCAGATCTTCTCCACAAACTGAGAAGTTATGGTGTCTGCGGAAACTTTTTTGAACTGATCCATTCTTTCCTCTCAAATCGTGAAATGAACGGCCACTCATCTTGAACCTTTCGTACTAACGCAGGTAACCCCAGGGCTCTATTCTTGGCCATACTCCATTTTTAATTTTCATTACTGACCTTTCTGATGACACCGGCTCTCAAGTTGTAATTTACGCTGACGGCACAACAATTTACTCATGCCTCCAGGCTTATCAGTCTGAGAAGGTCAAAATGACAGCCGATGTCCAAATTACCCCAAGTCCGTAGTTAACTGAGGCAAAAGATGGCTTGTAAATATTAACGTCTTCAAAACTAAACCTCGGACCATTAATCATCTGACAGACTCTTTGCTGCTTTCCATGAGCATGGCTGATGATATCTTTCAGGAAAGTGACCCGTTGCGCCTTCTTGAGCTCACGTTTTCTGCGGATATGAAGTAGAAATTCAATGCTAGGTCAGCTGCTAAGAAATTTAGTTCGCTATGTCGGTCGAGACAATTTTTCTCTCCAGAATCTATCTTACATATCTATAAGTCTACCATTCGTCCATGCTTAGAATATTGCTACCACATATGGTCTGGTGCCCCTGCTATTCACCTTGAGCTTCTTGATAAGATCCAAAGAAGAATCTGCAATATCATTGGTCCTGATCTGGCAGCTCAGCTCCAGTCAATTTCCTACCGCCGTAAAGTTATTTCTCTATGTCTTTTCTATAAATACTTTCATGGGAATTGTTCGGATGAGCTCTTCGCTATGGTATCTACACTTTATAAACTTAAGCGCAGTACTAGACTGGTGTCGAGATTTCATCAATTTACAGTTGAGCTGGCTAAATGTAGCCGTAATTTCTATGCTAACAGTTTCTTCTCTTGCTTCCGGCTCTATGCTTTCCAGACAACTTTAATCCCTAAAAAGTTAAATGCAATGTCAATCGCTATCTACTGTCCCCCTGAATACTCTCTTCTCTTTCTGCTCACCATTAATGTTTGTTTCGAGTTCTTCCACACCTTGTAACCGTTTCTGTTTTAATGGCATTACTGTCTTGCTTGGGGTGATTCCGATATATATCTAAACGTACATATGTATATATATATATATATATATATATATATATATATATACACTTCATTCATTTAGGAAGAAAATGAGTAACTACCGACACCGAGCGTGTAAATAGCGGTGTCAGGCTACTGACTGCGGTGATTATTGAGTGAGTATTGAGTGGAACTATCCAGTCGAATTATTGTGCGTCGATGATTTGGGTTTTAACTTAGGATTTACCGGACGTTAAACCGAGCCACGCTACTAAAAAGGTATTCATTGAAATGGTTAGCTTTGGTTGATTTTTACTTCTATGTTCTTGTTAATTATTTATTTGCGGTTGTAATTAAATAATGTTTTATTTAACATTGAATTATTAACGGCCACCGTACATCAGAAAAACTTCACACACACACACACACACATATATATATATATATGGCAAATATGTAAGATATTTTGGAAGATTTCTTTTTTGATAACTTTCAACGATTATTCGTCGTCATATTAAAACAAGGATTTTATTTGAACAAAATCTCTATTAGCAAGACAAAATGTGATTCGTGTTGAGCATAAGAAAGGTTTTATTTTTTATGTTAACTTATGCACCACCAAAAAACGATCCCTATCTAAGGTTTAAAATGCCTTTTAAAAATTAAAATATTTCTTGAAACTTAGTTTTATTTCCAACCTAATGGTTTAAATTGAATATTCCCAATAAGCAAAACACTTTGTTGTATCTCAGACCGAATTTAAATTGATTAGAATATTTTTCTTTTTCGAAATCGGTAGAATCTGCTATATTGACAAATCTGTCAGCACAACATAATTCTCTTTATTAGAAAAATCTTTCAAAAATAAATAAAAATGTTTTTCTGAAGTTTTATTTAAGGAATATTAATTATTTAAAAGTTAGATTAATCTGAATTAAAACAAATATGTTTCGTTTAAAATATCACAAAAATCATTTTTTCTAATACGGAGGTGAATGCTTTAATGAGGTGTTTACAGATTTATCGATAGTTTTACTTTGACATTTTTTAAAATAAAGGGTGCATAAGTGTAAACATTACGTGAATGGCCTTTTTTATATCAATTTTAACTAACTAGTAATCTTAAAAGTTTACGAAAATATTTAATAATTAGTAATCTAATACTTTAATTTTCGTTAGACTATAAAACCAAAGTAACTATACTTTGGTTTTATAGTCTAAGGAAAACGCTTGTTGAGGAAATGTTAGAAAATTACCAATAAATTTTAAATTTACTATACTTGCCGCTCTTATTTTCTGATAATGTCGTGTATGGACGATTGTATATAAACAAAAATTGGCACGTTTATACCCATACACACAAAAAATTCAAAATTCTTTTTAAAATACTGTGGGTCGTTGAATTGTAGTAAGGTTTTTCCGTTTATGATTAGTAAATATAGTTTTTACTTAATAACAATATCACCTAACCGCTGCAAATTAATACAGAATTTTAAAATATTTAAAACTTTATAAATTATTATAATTAATATTTAAAAAAAAAACTCTGGTCAAATTCGTTATTCATCGAATTTCTTTAAGGCAATAGTGTCCATAATATATAATGTTCATAAAAGTAATTAAAAGATTTTCTAATTAAATAACGTCTTACTTTACTGCATTTTTATGTTACAATTCAGAGTAGAATTTTTTTGTAACTGGGGCTCCTGTCTGCCAAAAAAAAAAATGATGATTTAAATTCTCCAAGGACTTGTTCTTATAACTGATGTAAACATTAAGCGTTACAAAAATTGATTTCTCGAAATTTTATAAAATTAAATAAGTAGTAGGTAACAGAAGTAAACAATATTTTTACCAAGATTTTATAAAAAATAAATATTTAAAAAATAACTTCATTCATTTGTAAATATGTCCTGAAGGTTTTATTGAAATCCGGAGATCACCTGACTTTTGCAAGAATTTCCAAATCAATCTGTTTTTTTTTTGTTTTTTTTTACCGCAAAAACGCTCAAATTTATTATACTAAATTATGGTCACTCGTTGACGCAAGAAAAAGAAAATTTTAACCAATATTTCGAAAGTTTTAAAAATATAATTTAATAATCAAAAAAGTTTTTTGGCTTTCCTCCTTCCTCTTAATAGTAACATAACGATTTTGACGATAAAACTGTTTTTTTTTCATCATGCATATTTAAAAAAAATCTTTGGAGGTACCTGCTTACTACTATCATTACAGGAATTAAATTTTAACAAATTTCAACTTAGTCTATCTATCTATCTATCTATCTATCTATCTATCTATCTATCTATCTATCTATCTATCAGTTTACGCATCTCACATTGTTTTACGATTCACTGCTAATTTACTGAGAAGAGGCGATAAACTCGGACTATATCAATTTATCATCTGTTCTTAATCAATTACATTAAACAAGTTTTATTGAACAACATTGAGAAGGGCTGCCTGTCCATATTTTAATTAAGTTTTTAATCAATTATTATTGAAACAATGTTCGGTGCATAAACCTTAATATAGATGAATATATAATCAAATAAACGAAATAATGCCTGAGTTCGAATAAGTTCAAATTTCTAAAACGTTACAGTTTAGTCAAAAACAGGCGGTCAGCATCTGAACGAGAATCCCGTTTTGTCTCGCTGGTGGAGATTTTGTCTCTCTCTCTCTCGCTATATCTATCTATATCTATCTATCTATCTATCTATCTATATATATATATATATATATATACTTTATTTTGGAAAAACTTAATAAAAAAATGAACAGGAAGCCCATCTCAATGTCGTTCAATAAAACTTGTTTAATATAGTTCTTGCTGCCTAAATTCACCTCTTACACACACACACACATATATATACAAGGGTGCTGTGGATAAATTGTCGTCTAAATACACAAAATACCTTGAAATACTAAAAAGCAAATTTATTAAATAAAACCGTCATTAGCTTTAACCACGGCCTCAGATGATTTTGGAATCTCCTACAAACTCTTCTGGAAAGATTCTTTATTTGCCTTCATTTCATCTTTGGTGTTGCAAGGAGTTTTGTTGTTTTTTTCGCTAATAATAATCAAAGGGATTGCATTATGGGGAGTTAGGTGGCCAGATGTAAAGGGTGATGTGGTCGCAGAAACTGTCTGACAGCCATGACTGGGTTCTCTTGCTTGTGAGGCAGCGTGCAGACTCCTGTTGCTAGACATATGTTCTTCCAGTAGACACCCTCTTGACCCATGGCAGCAATACCTCCTCAAAGCACTTTATGTAGACCTCCGTGTTGAGTCTGTGGCCCCGTGAGATGATGAATGGAGGCATAATGTCGCTATCATTAGTAATCACTCAAAGCACCATGATGTTAACTGGATATATCATCCAACTCTTTCTGAATCCTTTGTCCTATCCTCAGATTGACACCCAAACTCTCTGAAATGTTCGTATTGGAGCTTTCGGTTGCGAATGCGAAGTAGTACAGTAAACCGTTTCCAAATTTCTGGCCGAGTGAATTGCGTCATGGTGCTCTTTTTCTCACAGACGGTGCCTAATTGACTCTACTGTGCAATCGACAAAATAAAAAACGAACAATGCGCATGTGCAAAATTAAAAATAGAAAATGGCGACAATTTACAGATTGCACCCTCTCTCTATATATGCGCGCACACATACACACACACACACACTCACACACACACACACATACATACATACATACATACATACATATATGCATGCAGATACCGGGCAATTGGATGTGGTGTAATTGTTAGCAAACTTTTATCGCTTGATTCACCGGTTGCTCCAAACTTGCAGCCTTGTGACACTTCTAAGATACGTTTAGCAAATCCTTACATATGCAGGTACAGTACATCAGTAAGTGCAAAAGTCCGTAACCTCAGTATGTAAAACGTATTTATTTTGTACAGCAAATATTTTTAAACATTGTCTCTTTTCCAAAATCAGTGAACAATAACATCCGCATACGTATTTTCGGAAGTCGGTCAGTTCAAGAACATTTCACTTCATGATAAAATATGTTCCATCAAAATGTAAGAGATTAGAACTTTTCTGATAAAGGCATTCGTCATTCCACGATCGCTGAATTTATATGGTCCAGTATTTCTTCAAATCCAAATCATTCTAACGTCTCACGAATATTTATAGAAAGCGATTTATAATATTTGACACAATAATTATTTATCATGATTTGATATATTGTGTATATGTTGATAACAGGTTTTGTACGTAAGGTTTTATCAGTAGATTGGGCTTTAAAAGAAATATTTTATTAAAAAATATGAAAATGTTCGACGTTGTCAAGGAATGTAGTTCTGATACATGCATGGTTTAATATGACTTTCTGTATATATATATATATATATATATATATATATATATATATATATATATATTAAGCATTTAACCCCAAGCAAGGCGGGAAGCCACTAGCACGGAAGGGGTTACAGAGTTGAAGCGAGAACAAAGAGGAGTGATAGAGGAAAGGATGAAGAGACGGTTAGGGGATAGATCAGGGCATCTGGAGATGTCAATTGACGTTACATTTGAATAGTTTGAGATTATAGCTATCAGGAAAACAAGAAATAGAGAGGGAGTTCCACAGACGAGAAGTGCGAGACATGAAGCTATTGGAGTAGAAGAGACGGCTACATTTAACAGTTTCGACAGTGAAAGGGTGAGAGCGAGATGCCAGCCTAGTAGAACGCTTAAATTCATGAAGTCTGGGAACCAGCGAAAGCAGCTCATCGGAGCAATTACCGTGAAAGTATTTGTAAAAAAAGACAGAGGGAGGCAACGAGAGAGAGCGGCTGCAGACGAGATGCCAGATCAGGGCCAATTACATTGCATATCCGTCTTTGGATTTCATCAAGGACCTTGAGACAATTAGAAGGGGCTCCAGACCATATATGGCAGCAATACTCCATGCAAGGGTGAATGGTTGATTTGTAGATTTGAAGGATTGACTCCGGCGAGAAAAATTTCCTGGCGCGGCACAGGGAGCCAACTTTCCTTGCGGTGGACGAAGCTATTGACTCAATGTATTTGTTCCATCTCAGGACAATGTGAGACCGAGCGGTCGCAAAGAGGTGCTCTCGTAGAGTTGAGCGTCAGACATTCTAATGGGAGGCAGGGATGGGTCTCTCTGGTAAGTAATAGAGAGCAGTTTTGTTTTTGAGGCATTAAAGTTAACCAGCCAATTCCTGTCCCAGTCCACAACCGATTGGAGGTTCTTTTCAAGACAAACGGCCAAGTTAGTTTTGTCGGCGACACTAGATTTCTTTTTGAGGCAGGAGTAAATAGTAGTGTCGTCCGCATAGATGCCTACTTGGGAACCTATGGTGTCAGGAAGATCGTTAATGAAGATAAAGAACAGAGTAGGGGCTAAGATGGAGCCTTGGGGGAAAACCTGCGTTCGTGGGATAGGAGCTGGAGGAGAATCCGTTGAGAACGACCTTCAATACACGGTTCAACAGGAATGATTGTATTAAGTCGAACAATCGACCTGAAGTTCCATAACCTGAAACTTGCGAAGAAGGCCGGCATGCCAAGCCCTATCAAACGCTTTGGAGATATCAAGAGCCACGGCACGAGCTTCTCTGTTATTATGAAGTGCTTGGTAAACAATTTCAGTTATGGCCGTAAGCACATCAGCTGTAGAACGGGCAAAGCGGAAACCATATTTTCTTGTCGGAGAGCAGATTACGGGATGTATGGTGTATAACCACTTTGGCGTTGATTAAAGCTTCAAAGACTTTACCGAAGAGTGGTAGGAGACAGATAGGACGGTAATTAGACGGGTCAGAAGGGTCTCCAAAGTTCTTAAAATAGGAACAACGGATGAGGACTTCCAACAGGGTGGAAAACAAGATTCACTGGGGCAGTAGTTATATAATTTGGAGAGGGCAGGGGCCAGTTCAGGCGCACATTTCTTCAGGAGAATGGCTAGTATCCCGTCTCCACCACTAGCTTTGTGAGGGTCTAATTTAAAGATGATGCCCAGAACCGATGACGGGGTTAAGCCTCCGTTTGAAGGTGGAAATAAAGGTGGAAAACGTGATTCCTATGGGCAATGGTAGCTGAGCAAGCAGCCGAGAACCAGGGGGAGGAGCGAAGTTTGACCTTATATTTCCTTGAGGGGATGAAAGCCTCGATTCCAGCTTTAACCCAGGAGAAGACTTCGGAAGCACATTCTTGAAGACAACTTCCTAGGGGACGTCACGAATGAAATCCTGGAACGAGTCCCAGTCTGCTCGTTGATAGCAGAACGTTGTTCAAGTGGTAGCAGGTTCTTTGCAGGAGGTGGAGTTGAAGGAGATGTTGACAGACACTACAGCGTGATCGGAGTTGCCAAGAGGGCAGAACTGCGTGGCGCTACAGGACTCGGGGATGGAGGTAAAGCATATATATATATATATATATATATATATATATATATATATATATATATATATATATATATAAGAAAGAAAGAACAGTAAGATCCGGTGTTCTTATAGATATTTTTATTTTTATTTTTACAAAATAGTGCTCAATGTAAATTTACAGAGCATTAGTATTATAAATTAATTGATTTAAAATATGTTTTTGTTCGCTACACAGTGCTAACCATGTTTCAAAAATGGAAGCTAAAAGCAAATTTAATTTTGTAATTAAATTAAAGACATTAGTTCCATTTCTTCTTCAAGCGAAATTTGGAGTAACTTATTTTTTAAAATTACTGGCTTTTAAAACCCAGCAATTTTAAAAATAAGTTACTCCAAAATTCGCAAAAGGCACAGCAAAAAATCATAATTCGCGTTTATAATGAAAATTTATTTAAACTCGGTGGTTGAAAAACCTGTATAGCACAATTTTCAAATAAATTGGCATCCGAGAAAAAATGGAAAAAACCACGGAACAGGGTGAAATAAATCGTCCAGTACCTTAAATCTCTGGTACAAAAAACAAAACAAAAAACAAAACAAAAAAAACAAAAAAAAAACAGCGACTAATACGAAGAGTGCTCAATACGCTAAGTAGAGCAAAAGTAAAATAAATAAATCTTAACGAGCCAGGTCTTACCTACCGGGGTTTCACCACATGAGATCATCAGGATGAATTGGAGCCAGTTCACCCTGATGATCCCATATGGTGAAACCTAGGTAGGTAGAAACTGGCTCATTAGGATTTATCATATATATATATATATATATATATATATATATATATATATGATAAATATATATATATGCTACAGGCAAATGTTTGGGGCCACACTGTATTTAAAAAGAACACCTTAAATTGAGATGCTTTTGTTTTTTTTAAGTAAAAGATAACATTCAGTGTATTTCGTATTATTTTGACAAAGACTAAACATTTAACTATAAAAGATTTTCATACAACAGCATCACATTTTGTTTCGTCAATAAAATTACCACCTGCCTTAATTATTGCTTTTCAAATTCTTGACATTCTTTCTAAGGTTTTGAAAAAAAGTAGATGGCAGACCTTCCCAAGCATTCTTCAAACACTGAAAAAGCTCATGCTCCTGATTTGAGTATTGTCTTCGAAATCTCCTGTCCATACTAATTCAATGGAAGAGAGGTGGCCATGTCATAATTTCCAAAATTTTGCTCCTTTTTTTTTTGACTCGAGGTCATTTTGACATAATTAATGACCACCGTCTTATTGATAGGTGATGTTTTTCGATTATAACTAAACCAGATTTTATAGCATGTATTTGCAAAATCAAATGATATTGTTCTTTTTCAGGATTCCCTTGACCTGAATCAAATCAACCATTTGGTAATCTCAAAAACGTCGACTGAGGGGACCATGCTGAAAACGAAGCATAAAATTTCTCACGTGAAATATTCATAATTTATCAAAATGTATTGCGGACAGAATCCATATTTGAACTTTTTGGTTGTAAGAGGAGTTTGGAGAAAAACTGGAAAATAAAAGCAAATGCAATGTAGTTACTGAAATTTTATTTTTATTTAAAAAGTAAAATATATCTCATTTTAATGTGTTTTTAAAAGAAATGCTGGGTGTTTTTTCTCAGTAGTATATATATATATATATATATATATATATATAGTGAATAATTAGTTCAAATCTTTCGTTCAAACTCAGATTTTCACAGAAGTAAATCAACACATCATGGGTAAGTTTAATCGATAGAGTTTATTGATAGGTATTTAAAAAAAAAACGATTGAAAATATTAACAGATATCATATCTATTAAAAACGATTTTAAAAATCGACTTTTAAAATAGATATTATATCTATCAATGAATTCAATAGATTCAACTTAGCCCTGATATTCGGATTTACCTCATCGAAACTCTGATTGGGAACATGTTTTAAATTTATTTAGCCAATATTAACAGTTTGTTAATATTGAGCACTTTATTTACAAAATCTGCTGGTCGGCAGTTTTCAGGTTTAAACAATCTTTGTTTTATAAATATATATATATATATATATATATATATATATTTTTGGGAGAATATGATACATAAATTTTTATATATAAGAACAATGTTAGATAATGGAGTAACAAAGTTGAAAAATTCTGTGTGACGCTATTCATGTAATAAAAAATTCTTTCATCTTAAAAACTGTAAAGGTTAAAAATGTTATAACTTAAAAATTTTAAAACCGAAAAATTTAAAAAATTAGCGTTCCCATGTCTTCACCGTTTGCTCTCAGTGCATAATTATAAACAACGTTTACATTTATATCTCACCTCTCCTACATATATATAATTCCATCAATAAGAACATTCTGATGAAGTCCTTCTTGAGCTGGAATTCCTAACCTTTTCTGTATCATCGCCCACTTTCACATGGAAAGATTTCCTTCGCACACCGCCCTATAGTAAATATTAAAAAAAATACCAAAATTGTTTGTTAAAAGTTTGTTACTGGTTCGTAAACTTCCTTTATGTTATTTATAATATTAGGTCGGAGCGTCCCACAGCCATCGTGAATATGGCAACAAAGATGAGGACTACAGTTCGAACAATGTAAATAGTGTAAATAGTTACGATATTGATATTATGATGTACTAAAATATACCAAAGAGAGGTAACAAATAACGTTGACTTATGCGACGGCTGCTGCTGTTATTACCGTATTAAAGAAAGCAAACGCGACGATGGAAAACTATATATAGAATATAGTTTTATGATCAAGGTTAGTTATATAGTTTGGATTAAAAAATTAAACAATTTTTGTTCATAATTATAAAATTGAAGAGGTACACATTACTAGAAAATAATAAAAATTCAGCGGATATTTTTTTGTTATATTAAAGAATTATCTGAATATTAACGAACCTTCTCAAAACTATACAAAAGACCATATTATTTCTTGTAGGCGGGGATAGTTATATCTTATTACCATATAGCCACCCCCTGTTTTGTTCTATACAGGTTCTTTACATATCTCCTTTGAATATTCTTTTTCGGGTAGCATATTTTGAATTACATTTTTAATACTCAAAATCCTATATCGTCCACCAACATTTGCCAAGCGTTCACCCAACAGTTGAAATCGCTCACCGGTGAGCGATAACGCCCATGTTGAGAAATCATGTTCTACACAGAATCTCCACATACACTTATATATATATATATATATATATATATATGGGTGTGATAAAAAATTCATAACGCTTTAACGGTCAGTAAGAAGTATTTTGCACCTGAAGATTGCATGTTTGTATGAAACTCCGAGTCGTGCTATCGACGTGGGATATTATGTATATTCATTAATATATATATATATATATATATATATATATATATATATATATATATATATAATTTTTTTTATAAAAAAACTTATAACATAAATATGTTATAAAATCACAACAAAAATAGCCATTTTGTTTCAACACCCTCAGTGTCTTATCAAGTGATGATGTTGAATATATTCATTCCGTATACACCAATTATATACTTGTACATCTATATATATATATATATTAGTCAATACACACACACACACACACACACACACACACACACACACACACACACACATATATATATATATATATATATAGTTTATATTCACTTTCAGTAGGTCGATCAATATGCCCGTATTAAAAAAATATCTATTTTTCTACATAATCTCCTTCCCAGTCAATGCACTTAACACAAAGCTTCTTCTTCTTCCTAGTTCGAACATGATACATTATTGATCATCCCATTATATGTTAGGGTTATGACTTTTGTCAAAAATCGATGAACTTTTGTTCAAATGTAATGAAAAAGGCATTATTTTAGTTCTTGAAAAAGGTCACCTCCAAACCGAAAATCCGATTTTACCATATACACAATAAGGGTAAAAAATAAAAATATTTCAAAAGCTTTATTTTTCGATTTGATAATGATGTGATTGGATAGTACTGACGTATTTTTCAACACATTTAACAGTGTATATGTATATCATAACATGCAACCTTACAAATAAACAAAAATTGTAAACTTGCAGAAGCTTTATTTTTCAATTTCTAATGATGTAATTAGATATTACTTACCTATTTTTAACGTATTTAACAGTTTATAGATGTAGTATAATATAAAAATTTACAAATAAACTAAAAAGTTCTAGAAGATTCAAAAAAATTCTAGAAGGCTCCAGAAAGTCATTATACTACTATACTTATATACGATTTTAGAAATTTCGTCTTAGGTGTGTGTGCGATATTTAAAAAAAATAAGCTGAATTAAACGCTTCTTCATTATTTTTGAAGACACTAAAATGACATTTAATTAATATCATCCGGACATGCAGTCTTTTTCGAGATTACACCATGATTACTATGGCCACCCTTTGAGTGTAAGGCCAGTTTTACTGAATAGGTTTAAAAAATGTAGAATAAACCTACATTATTACTAAGGATCACAGACAAGTTACATTAAAGCACAATAATTATTTCTTCCGCTATCAGAGGGATGGTTGATTGGGCTTGATATATAGGATCTCACATACTCTTAAATGGTAGTAAGAATAGAAGCCCTGCTGGCAACTGATAAAACATTGCAATTAATATAATCTTTCTGTTATAAATAGTACTAAGTTAGGCTAATTTTACTTAAAATAAAATAAAATATAATATAAATATATGAAAAAAGATTTTAATTTTTGTTTTGGATTGAAAATATGTACAGTCTTTTGAAAATATACTGTTAAATATAATATTGTTGTCTTTATTTATAAGTTGTTTTCAATTACCTGGTGCGTTTTCCCTCTCTTTCCAAATATATATATATATATATATATATATATATATATATATAGGATTTTTTTTATTTATTAATCCAACATAGTTTTTTTTATTAGTTAAACGTTATTTTTAGTGGATACCCATATTTGAGTAGACGCCCTGTTTATTTATTAAACAGTGTTTTTATTTTTTTCTATCTACCGGCTTGAATATTTGAGAAATCGGCAGGATTCGAGCCTGTGCTCCCCTGGAGGAAAGCGTCATTAGATCTGACGTTCTTTAAACTCTCGGCGACAAAGAATCTATTGGCCAAGCAAAGTCAAAATAGACACCGAATCATCTAAAAAAATGGAACCCGAGCCTCCCGTTGAAACATCGATGCTTGTTTATTTAATAAATGAAAAGTGCATCTACTCAAATATGGGTATCCACTAAAAATAGCGTTTAAGCAATAAAATAATGTATATATATATATATATATATATATATATATATATATATATATATATATATATATTGACAGCAGTTCTTGTAAAAATGTCTTATTAGAAATAATAGACATTCTGTGTCTATTAAATTTATTGATCATTTTTTCTAATATGCGAATGAATTTTCGCAAATGGGGCTGTTGTATATGTAAAAATAGCCAAATGTCCTATTAAGTTCGTGGTTTTGACTTATATATATATTGACAGCAGTTCTTGTAAAAATGTCTTATTAGAAATAATAGACATTCTGTGTCTATTAAATTTATTGATCATTTTTTTCTAATATGCGAATGAATTTTCGCAAATGGGGCTGTTGTATATATAAAAATAGCCAAATGTCCTATTAAGTTCGTGGTTTTGACTTAAATAATTCATTGTCAGGGATGTACAGCAGTAAAGAGAAGAAAATCAAAATTCGCGCATTGTTTTAAAAGTGTCTTTATTTTTTGTTTGAAAGCTAAATTCAGATGCAGTAGAACGCAGAGAGTCATGTCAGCAACGTGTAACAGCAGTGTGTATAGGATGCGTGTGATGACGCGTGATTTTTTATCAATTTGCATTCAAGATTACGGTGTCTTAGACTAGAGTTATTTTTTAGACAATCCCCGTTTATCTCGCACCCAAGAATTTAATTTCTTTTTTGCTGATCGCTTCCTCTATGAAGATGCTGCTGATAACTACATTTACTGCCAGCGTGCATGTCCCAGTTTCACCAAAGCCTGCTCTGGCGTGAATTTGTTTAAGGTGAACCGCAACTTACCAGGAAGTGACCCACACACTCTATTTCATGACCTTCCTCTGCGGCACATATGCAGAATCCAGTTATGAAACTGCAACGGACTGCCGCTAACTCTGTTATAATTTCGAGTGGTGCCTTCTGTAGCATGTCCATCATGCGCAACACTCTCCATTCAATGACTCAACCATTGGGATATGTTACAATCGTCATTGTTTCACCGCTGGGGTCTTTGGCGTTGGTAAGCGCTTCGTTTGGGTCCGCGTCTTCGAATTTGCCGACAAGGGTGGCCCTAGCAGGAGTTTAGAACTCCCGGCAGCATCGTTCCCAGAGTCATTGGATAATAATAATAATAATAATAATAATAATAATAATAATAATAATAATAATAGATTTTCAGTAATTTCAGTGTTTCCTTTTGCAATTGAATTTATGGATTATTATAGTATAACTATAGATGCCACGCATAGCGCCAATCCCATTCAGAAATACCTCAACTACCAGCTGCATACAGCTGCTTTCTAAGATGAACAGTGAAAATGACTTTGTGCGGGTGAAGCTTGAGGGACTTGGCAAAGATCATCCTTCTATTGTGCTATCGATTCACAAAGGACTACGAAATAACAGGAACCACATCACTTAGAGACTACGGCAACAACTAACTCGAAGAGAAAATAACTCAAACAAAAGGTTAGGAATGAAACCCTCCATCAATACCGGAAAGAGCAATAACAACTACTGGACTTAAGAAAACTATTTTCCTGAAAAATTGTTTTAAGAGAATGATTTTATAAATTTCAACCGACAATCTGTCCGCTCAATGAATACCGAATGTCTCCTCATAAAAAAATGGATTATATTACAATTACCATTGCCGTATAGACAACAGTCTCATTTGCGAAGATTTACCAGCATATTAAAAAATGATAGACAATTTAATAGACATAAAATATTTATTCTTTTAATAATATATACATACATGTCACACACTACGAAATGGACAAAGTCCGACAATTATTTTAATATATTTTATTGTTATACGTTATTTATATGGTCAGTCAGTCAGTTATGTGCCATGCGTGATACACGCTTAGGCGATCATGTATCTTTCGATACGTGACTGACGAGACAGATGTTTTTTTTTTTTTTTTCCCGCAGAAGATTGTCATTTCTTTCTACGGTAGACCAGTTGTCATCCAAGCTTCTCCCCCACCCAGTTATTTACCCATAGCTGGGTGGAGAAGAAGAGGATTCATTCCCAAGGGAACGTAAGTGAATGTAATGGATTCGACTGAAATTCGAACTCGGCTTTCCGATTCCACAATCCGAGCCGCTATACATTACGCCACATATAGACACAATATTACATCATATATAGACACAAATATTTAATCAAATACTCTGTTTATAATAAACAGTATTAAAAACGTCCTCTTCTAAACGTCCGAGAAATTTTCATAGAAAATATGTCCTCCGACAGGAATCGAACCTGTACCCTACACGGAACCGTCGTATAGCCTGACGTGCTATGCCAGTTTAGCTACTTTCAGGCTGGTAAATGTTGTTAGTACTGTTTATTATAAACAGAGCATTTACTGAAATATTTATGTCTATATAAATAACGTATAACAATAATATATATATATATATATATATATATATATATATATATATATATATATATATATATATATATATATATTATGTGTGTGCTTGTGTGTGTGTTTTTATTGAACAAGACTGACAAGGCATTAAGTTTTTTCTTTTTTTTTTTTTCTTGTATTCATACAAGTGTTCTTTTTCTGGACACCACCACCCGCCTGTCGAGATGAATGACGTTATAACTCTCCGATTAATACGAACGCATTTAAACCAGCATAGAATCGTACCAATAAACTTGATACATATGTCCTACTGCAAAAGAAATTTAATGGAAGTCCCACCCCCACAAAAAAAAAAACAACAAGAAGAAGAAAACAACCATTAATAACACTAATTAAGAACACGACCACAAAGTGCTGGCCGTATTTGGAAATTAAGGACATATCTACTTTCAAACTTTATACAGTCTACAATAGCATTTACATACAATTTATTAGAGGTCTGTGACCCAAATCTTTGAAAAAGAGTAATAGTTTAGCTGAAAGTGCTCGGAATCGACAGAAGTTTGGACAATATTTATATTAATTAAGTTCAGAAAAGAAAACACTTGTGTGTTTACGTGGATGATGCTAACCTTGAGGAGAGTAATTAAATTGCTCCTTTCTGCTGACCTGAAGTGGAAAGAGTATATTGAATCTATTGATAAGTCTGCAGCTAAGAAATTTGGTTCACTTTCTCATGCTAGACAATTTTTCTCGCTAGGATCTAACATATTTATAAATCTAGCATTCAACCTTCCTTTGAATATTGCTGCCACATTTGGTCTGGCGCTCCTGATATGCATTTAGAGATTTTTGATAAAATCCAAAGAAGAATCTCCAGTGATATTGATCCTGACATGCCATCTTGGCTTCAGTCTCTTTCCCACTGCCGCAACGTAGCTTGCCACTGCCTTGTTTATAAATACTTTCATGATGAACTTTCCGTTATGGTACATAGACTTTAGGAATTTAAGCGCAGTACAAGATTGGTGTCATGGTCTTATCATTGTACAGTTGAAATGGCTAGACGTAACCGTAAATTCTACGCACTTCCCGACTGTGGAACTCCCTTCTGGCTTCTTGCTTCCTAGTCAACTTCGATGTTCAAAAATTTAAATGCAATGTCAATCTTTATCTTCTGTTTTCTTAATTCGTGTTCTTTTATTGTCCTCTCTCCTTAATAGTAGTTTTTCTTATATTCTTTAAAACTCCTTGCGTCCTAGTGGCTATATTGCCTTGCTTGGAGTGAATTGATTAAAGAAACAAAAAGAAAACAAGGAAAACCTAATAAAAAATTAAACAAAAGTACCTTGTCATTCTTGTTTAACGAAATGTGTATTAAAGAATGGTTGCTGCTCAAATATACAACAATATATATATATATATATATATATATATATATATATATATATATATATTTAGTCTGTCCGAAACGTCTAGAGACATTCTGAATATGCTGAGTTGTATGGCTTGGTGTTAGTTTTCTGCAAAGCGAAAGTTAACCTTACTGTGTCTGTGTAGACAGAAACTCATCCATTAGTGTTTTTTTTTCAGTCGGAAGAGTAAAGTGAATTTATAGTGTAACCGTCGCATTTCCAATAATGAAACGTGTAGATTTTGCCCATCTAGTGCAGGGATTTTCTTTCTTTTGAAAAAAAAAAAAACCAAACAAACAAAAAACAAACTTCTCAGCAACCGCCTCAGCCTATAATAGTGATTGTAGCTCTCTACGACATCTGGCTTCCCTCAAAGGAAAATAATTTGGGGCGAGATTAATAAGAACGTGATGAGGTAGCTGATGGCGATCCCAGAAGAAGGTTGTTTTGAAAAAATGGAAGCGACGCTGAGATAAATGTGTGAGGTCCGAAAGGGAGTAATTTGAAGAGTACAAAGGTGCCATTTCCTTAGGCAGTCTGTTTTCAAATGGCTGAATAATAGTTGAATGTATCTCCGGACAGATCTCTTATTTGAAGCGTTATTCTGGATATACTGTGTTTTTATTAGATTAAGAAAATGGCCGAATAAATTGCGATAATTCAGTTTTAAATGTATGACATTAACAATTTCCAGTGAATATGTAAAAATATATAAAACTAAAATACCATACATATATATATATATATATATGTATAAAATTTATTTCATCATCACAAGAACGATTGCTAACAAGATAAGATAAAGAATATCTCATTATTCTCAATGTACATGAATCTAATGTCAAATACGTATGCGACGGTATATATGGGGGCATATACTCATTAGCTGTAATTTACTCGTATCGTGTATGTTGGATTTTAAATTCAGCTCTTGAAACCAGAATCTGTGCAATTTTATTCTTGTTTTCGACTTTTTTAACAGGAGAGAAAAAAGATTCCTTAAGAAATAATGCATTGAGAGTGCGCTAATCTCACTATTCTCCACAATAAATTTAAGGCCAGCACTATACATAATATCATAGTATAGAGTGGGTTGAGTTAATAGCCAACGTACACTAACGGCTCATATATATATATATATATATATATATATATATATATATATATATATATATATATATATATATATATATATATATATATATATATATATATATATATAGTTTTTAGATAAGCTATATGCATGGGTTGAAGTGCTCAATGATAGGCTATGAAGATTGCTTTTAAGCATGAAACAGACTGACGCCGCTGGTTGTTGACCTCAATGTCCACTTTTATATTTACATACGCTATATATATATATATATATATATATATATATATATATATATATATATATATATATATATTCTTCTGTTTCAGTGAGCTTGTTTAAAACCCACAGGCACAACAGCTCTAATATATATATATATATATATATATATATATATATATATATATATATATATATATATATATATAAATAAACAAAAAACATTTACTCGTATGTATACACTCATGCAGCTATATGTATACATGTATGCATCTTTCTTTCATATATCTATCTTTTATACACACACACACATATACATATGTATATTTCATAATCACAGTAACGATTGCTAACAAGATTAATAATAACTATTTAATATCAGTGTACATGCATCTAATGTCAAACGTGTATGCGTGTATGTGTATGGTTGCATGTACACATCTCTCTCCCCCTCTCTAAATCCTTTTCCCTCCCTCACTCCCTCTCCCCTTCTCTTTATCTATATGTGTGTATGTAAGCAGAGAATCATTTTACACGTGTATGCATATACGTTTAGCATAATTGTACCGTGACGATACCACCGAAACACTCTTCTTCGTTTCTGTACTCTTGAGTTTGCAAATGATTAAAAAAATAATCCTGGCGTTAATGTGATGCCATTAATTGTAAACACGTGTGTCGTCTCCAATTTTTGTGATGACATCGTTATTTATGGATATTCATTATTGATGATGTCATTTTAAAGATTAAAAATTTCCATGGAAATAGTTCTTGTTTATTTTTCTTCTGTCTGATGGAATTTGTTTTTATCAAGCATTTTTCAGATTTGCATCTATGTGGCGAAACGTTCGTCTACAATTTGGTGTGTTGATTCTGAAAGAAAAAAGACGAAATATTAGTTCTTGCTTATGACATTCACCATTGACAACTCTGAATTCAAAATCTGGTCTCTATATTCGGCCCTTCAGAAAGTGTGGTTGATTCTGCACAAAGCCTTCACCACTATAATCGAACTATATGTGCTGGTGTCTGGCTGTCGGTTCCTAGGAACTCAACGGCTTGACCCTTATACGTTGAATACGACGGGAGAGTCTACCATACCATATATATATATGTATATATATATATATATATATATATATAAGATAAAATATAGTTTAAGGTAAGCTATATGCTTAAAGTGCTCAATGATAGGCTATGAATATTGCTTTTAAGCATGAAACAGACTGACGCCGCTGGTTATTGACCTCAATGTCCACTTTTATATTTACATACGCTAAATATATATAATATATATATATATATATATATATATATATATATATATAAAACATCCTGGTTTCAGTGAGCTTGTTTAAAACCCACAGGCACCAAAGGCTCGATGGAATCATATTTTAAATAAATAATTATATATATATATATATATATATATATATATATATATATATATATATATATATTCTTAAATGTTATATATCGGATTTAATCCATTTCATATATATATATATATATATATATATATATGAAAAAAATTTGGAAAAAACAAACAAAATCCTTAAATGCAATTATGTTGTTTTTAAAATGAATGAAATGTTGACGTCTGACGTTTCGGTTTAATAAACCTTCTTCAGGACAATATTCATTAAAATACAATTCAGTTCAATTTGACAAAGACGATGGACATAAAAACAAGTCTTATCCAAAACAGATAACTGAAACTTTTTAAAATGATCAGCTTTCCGTTTAGCATGGTCACGTTGTCGTCACATGGGCGACGCTTTCAAAACGTATTCCTAAAAATTTTTGATTATTTTGAATGAAAAAGAAAATGAAAAGAATTCTATTAGGATCTAAAATTTTTATGTGAATTGTATTTTAATGAATATTGTCCTGAAGAAGGTTTATTAAACGTCAGACGTCGACATTTCATTCATTTTAAACAACATAATTGCATTTAAGGATTTTTGTTTGTTTTTTCTAAATTTTTCTTCATTCTGTCGGATCTATATCCATTTACATTTGCTTACATATATATATCTATATATATATATATTTATTTGGGTAGTAACATTTCTTTTGATCATTAAATATGGCAGACAAGGAAGATTTAATTATTTTTTTTATTTAGTTGTACCCGCATCTTTACATTTTTTTTGTTTTGTAGGGATAAGGGAGTACAGAAATTTTAAATAATTTTCGCTGACCCAAGTGCCACTTCTTTAGCCATTTTTCAAAGGGGTTTTGTTTTTGGTCGTGTTAGTTTTTCCACATGTTTTGATTGTTTAAGTTGTATTTTTTTTGTATTATTTTGAATGGGCGCGAAAAGAACGCTCCCATTGAAAACAACACAAATGCCTCACACGATTAATTTTGCTACATTGTCACTGATTTTCCTAATACGAGAGTGAGTCAAAAAGTAATGCGATTTGATTTATTATATAAGAAATAAAGAAGACAATCCAACATATTGTGCATCAAGGTTTAGCCATACAGCACAGGTTCACATCCCTACTTCTCAACATTGTCACCACCTCTTTCAATAGCAGTGTCCCACCTACGGATGGGGGCAGGGTTGGTACATGGGTCTCGTGGGTAGCCACCAAATCTGTGATACGGGACTTCACTCTATTACATGTCAATTTTATAAATACAAATTAGAGACATGTCATAAATGTCAAATTCAGACAAAAAAGTCTCCAGAATGACGTCAAAATTCACTAAAATTTTTCATTCTCTAATAGTTGTGCTTAGTATAATTTGTAACGTAGATAAATGTTGGTAGAATAAAGCAAATATTGATAAGATAGTGTGGGTCACGAAGTACAGACTTCCAATCAGTTACCATGAAAATATTTGTAGAAAAGACAGAGGGAAGCCCCGTCACATTCGTGAGAAATTGAAGTCGAGATGTCTGGTCAGGATCGATTACCTTACAGACCCTTCTTTCGATTTTGTCAAGAATCTCAACATGTACCGAAGGAACACCAGACCAGAAGCGAAAGAGTTAAGTATAGATGCAGTACTGTAACAATCACAACGTACGAAATTCACCCAACTAAATTTGCTGATTGGCCAGACGTAGGGTGCATGCTTGGTCACGATTCTCCCATCAGATTCGGTTACGCCCTATCCAATCGATTAATTATCCGACCTTATCTTTCATTTTAGCTAGACTACAATTGATTTAATGGGGTACTCCCTCCTCCCCGACCAATTATAAATTAATTTACTCAAATTACTTATGTTGTATAGCCCCCTCATGCAGGGAGGTCAACGGCGTCAATTTGATACAATGCTGTATATTTTCTCTTGTCCGGTAATTGCTAGATGTTTTCATTCAGAGATGAAAGGACGTCAAACACGGATAAGTTTAACTTATCTAGTTTTATTATTCACGTCGACGTGCACATTTTCTATCTTGTGGAGTCGCTCTCCCTACAGGGGAGCCGTTCTAGAAAGTGAGCACATCTATATTGCTTGACATGTAAGAACCAACTCGCTGAAAAACCTTCCTCTCTCTATCTAGCTCAGTCAATCAAAATCGACTTTCCATATTATGGCTAACATCTGATCACTTGGTCATCCTCAGGATATCGGAGCAGAGATACACTTCCTCTAAAAAATAATAGTCTGCTAATTATTTAACACTTAACTTGACGATATATTCATTTTGTCTTTTCACTTTGCTTATCCGATTCAGCACTTTTCGATCCAACCAACTAAATTCTGTTATTCACACGGTCCAGTTGCTCCACCTTTTTTTTTTTTAAATTTTATGTCCGTTTAGGGCGTAGGCGATCCTGATTATCCTCAGATTACTTTTCTCTATTATGTGTGAATTACCCGGCATTTTTAGGAAATATAGCTATTTCCATAGTTTTGAATTCAGGGTCTTCCTTCTTTGAGACTGGTTGTCATTCAAGGCTAGAGAGTCTAGTCTACCCTACTATTTAACCCATAGCTGGCGTGGCAAAAAATGTGGCATAAGTAGGTGAGACAGTACTGTAACGATCTTCCCAGAGGAAGGTCCAGTGTGTTTTGATAATCAATATTCGAAATCCTGACTTTTATTGAGGCCAATATTTATTCATTGATTGACTTTGTTTTTTCTTACCAAACCTTTTCAGGTTATTTAAAGCCAGAAAAGCTAGATTGTAATAATGTTCTGGAGATAACAATGGCAATAATACATGTCTTACTAAATTCATAGCTGGAGGGAGACCAAGTGGAGTCATGCGTTTCCCAAAGGTATGTGTGATTCCACGTAATTGAATGTAATAAACTCAACTTGAACTCGGTTCTATGATTTTCAGTTCCGAGCCATTATCTATTACACCACACGCACTCCTATGGTATTGTCAAGCGATTACTGACCAGGCTCGACGTTGTTTAACTTTGGTGAACGTACGCGGACAGGTGTTCCAACACCATATAGTCTTAAGCCATTCCACCGACACATCCAAGATTACAGCACCAGTTATTCCCAAGCGGTAACCCATTTAGGTACTGACCGGGCTCGACGTTGTTTTAACGTGATATGGCCGTGATGATGGTAATGATTTATATGCTGTTCAATAACATTAATGTTTGAAATAATAATAAAAAAAAAGTTTAGTTTTATATAATCTGTTTTGGCCCAAATCCTACCTGAAGGACACGCCTCTATTAATGGGATAATTTTTGACGTTTACCAGAGTGTTTTGGGCTTCCAGTTCATCTCGTCAGTCACTTAGAAGTCCTCAAAGTTCTTGCAGTAATAAGAGATAAATTTGCTTCATGTTAACAGAAGATCACAGGCGTAACAGTTTAACGGAATTTTATTGAAGACTTATTTCATTGATACAATCCAAAGCCTCTCCCCCAAAAGATAAGAAATTGCTAAAATAATCATTTCCTCCCGGAAGAAAGGAATAAAAAATTATTTCGTCTCCAGTGAGAAATAGAAAATTTTGTTGCAACTAATTTTTGTTAATTTCCATTCATTTAACCTTTCCTTTCGATGTTCTGATTTCTGAGACTAGAAGAAACAGGAATATGGTTATACAGAAGGATGCTGAGAATAGTATGGGTCGAAAATGTGAGCAACAACGAAATTTTAGAGAAAATGGAAACAAAATGGACATTTATACGTAAAATCAGAAAGTGAAAATTCCGGGGCACATAATGAGGAAAGTGGATTTGGGAAATTGAACACTCACTGGACATGTTGAGGGGAAGAGCGACAGAAGAAAGCTACAAAGGACAGGAAATTGTGGAGAGCTATGATCGCCAAAGACATGAAGGTACACGGTACATAAAAGAAGAAAAAGAACGAGCTTCTGTAAATGGCTTTCAGAATATAGTTTAGGATAGATAACAAAAAGACAAAATGTACTAAGAGATACAGGAAATTGTGGAGAGCCATAATCGCTAACGCCTTAAATGGTCTTTTTCTCTGAGATTGGTTGTCTCAGGGTCTTTCTTCTCTGAGACTGGTTGTCATTCAAGACTAGAGAGTCTAGTCTACCCTACTATTTAACCCATAGCTGGTGTGGCGAAACATGCGACATAAGTAGGTGAGACAGTACTGTAACGATCTTTCCATAGCCCAAGAAGACGAAAAAGTACGA